>PVJX010037862.1:0-16611 GCA_004027295.1 Dolichotis patagonum
TATTTGGAAGAAAACAAGAGTCAATATGATAGAGAGTGAATGTCTCCAATTGTCTAGCTCTGAAATTTATGTCTTACATTGCTTGTGATCCACTTTGCTCCGTTTTGTTGTGTTTAATTTTACCCTATTGATATAATTGCATGCATATTTGAGTGGGTAAGATGGATGACCATATTGTTGTTGTTGTCAGATCGTGGAGCAGAACTGTTAACAGTCTCACTGTTTGAATGTCTGCTTTACATGTTTTAACTTTGTAATTTGAACAACTATTTCCAAGAAGTCAGTATGTAATTAGTCAAGTAATAATTTCTTAGGTTTTATTGTTGTTGTACTTTTCCTTTTTTCCTTGGAATACTGTATTGTTGCTACCCTTTATTCTGTTTTATTTTGTTTTTTCCTCTCTAAATAAAACTATTAAAAAAAAAAAAAAACCCTGCACCCTCCATTTACCAGGATCTAATCACTAACAGACTTCTTTTACCCTCTTCCCCTACAAAAATCAACGTGCACTTCTAGTGTAAGAATGCACCCACTTCCTGACCTAAGTCACCGAGTACCATGTACCGCTGTGCACGCATCGGTCCTCCTCAGGCGAGGAAGGGCTTTCAAGCAGGCAAGGTGTTGAAAAGGAGCTACTTTCCCAGTCTCCAGACGCCCAGCACCCACGCCTCCATGTGACTCAGGAAGCCCATGTGGCTCACACTCGCCACTCACCTGTCTCGGACACACTTGGCACACATGGAGCCCCCGTAGGCCCTGCTCACGTGCTTCTTCGTCTTAGACAGTCGCATGAGAACTTTAGGTCGCACTGCACGAACCTGGACAAGGAAAACACAAGATCGTCAGGCAGTGCTTTAACACAAATGTCCACAGATGTCATGGAGGTAATGCAGATGTCAGTGAGGCTCCAAAGGGAACAGGGACACTGACTCATCTAAAACGCCTTGTACTCCACCGAGCTTAGTAAGAAAAGGTCTATGTTCCTGGCATCTGGATCTCGCAGGCTCAGGGATTCTCAGTCATCTCAGTGGTGACTTTTGACACATTTCTGTCACACAAACCCCACCCTCATCATTAGAGGTCGCTCACCCCTCGAAGTCTGCCCGGGCACACGCCACACGCGGACTTGGGGGCCTTCCCGACCTTCTTGGTGTAGAGGTAAACAATTCTGTTCCCCGGCGTTCGGGACCTAGAAAGAAAGCAGAAAGGCTCAGCCCTCTGTAGAGTATAAACAACACGTACTTCAAATTCTGGAAGTACTTACAGCCGAGTTTTGTTAGAGGCTGTGTTGTAGGAGAGCCTACGGCGGTAAGTCAAGCGCTGAACCATGGTGGAAGCCTAAACTAAAAATGAAATGAAGTCAAGTTTCCCGTTACAAGTGTAATGCGAAATTTAAAGCAATTTTACATGTGATTTAACACTCATCAAGGTCACTTTGATGAGGTCTCTACGTGATTTATACAACACCCATATATTCTCATACCACACCCATGTGTATCTTAACAGGGTCCCACCACTGACACCACTGGTGGTACACGCATCCCTGCCCCATTGGGCAGCTTTACCACTGGAAGTATAGACAGATCGGATCACTTTTATCAAAGGTTTTCTTACAAATAAAATAAAAAGCGATCCGAAGGGGCAATCATGCATGTACCACCAGTCTCAAAATACGTACATGAGGACTGGGGATGTAGCTCAATGACAGAGTGTCTGCCAAGGTACTGTGAAACCCTAGGTACAAAGCAGCCCCCAAAATAAGTAACTGGGGAGTAGCGGTGGATACGAACGCCAGTTTTCTTGGTGCCAAACAAGGGCAGTACTGAAGTTTGCAAAGGTGTCCGAAAAGGGTCTCCCTCCCAAGCGAGACGGAGAACCGCCGAGCTCTGAGGCTGAACGCTCAGCTATACCCTTTGCTGACCATACAACCCGTAAGTAGCTAGTTTTCCTCCCGCTAACTTAGGGTCTCCCCTCTTCTGGTCTCCACCGCTGCTATCAGGATTAAACGCTCCGACTTCGCCGGTCTCCGCGCCCGGGTCGCTTTCGGTCGTCCGCGATTGCAGGTCTCCCTTCCCAAGCGGCCCCGAGGCCAGGAAACCTGCCGCTCTCTATGCCCCACCGCGCTGCCGGACCCGCATCTCTACAATAACGCGGCCGTTCCCGCCCGTCCACAACCCGCTGATGTTTTCACTGAGAAAACCGGCGCCAACTAACATTACATCAAAACCGCGCTATCCGACCCCAAAACTGACAGAGATCAGTACCAGCGGGCCAAGAGGCCGCCGCGCACGGCACCTCGCTGGAGGAAATCCCTCGATAAACACGCCTCTCCTCCGCCCGCGCCCGCAGCCGCCAGCGGCCGGGAAGCCCGCCCGCCCCAAGCCTGAACACGTTCGGGGCCGCGGTGCGAAACGTGGGCGCCAAGATCTGAAAACGCTCGGCGACTCCCCGGCCTCAGCGGCCGCACCAAGACCCACTCCGTCTCCTGACGCCGCAGGGCGAAGGCAGCAAAGCCCCAATGGAGAGTTCGGCTCTTCAACGCTTCGCAAAGGCTGCCAGGGTTAAGCAGTTTCCGAAGCTAAAGTTGAGGAAGTGCTCACCAGCAGCCTCCCTCCTACATCCCTCGGCCTTACGCCGGCTCAAAGAACTGTACCGAGAACATCCAGCTCCCCCAGCGGTTCGGATGGCGGGGGATCGTAACTAGAGTAAGACAGGGACAAGAAATGCACAGCCATACCAGTAGACTCGGTCCCCGGAAGAGGAAAAAAGAAGTAGTTCCAGTTCAAAGGCCAAATACTACTACGCAGGACAGGAATTGCGTCATAAGCAGGGGTCTGCGGGACAGAGCGCCATCATGTCGTACGGAAGGTGCGGGATTGCACAGCATCGCCATATTGTACGGAAACCTCCGAGGGCAGCAATGTGTCCTACCAAATGCAGGGGAACGCAAAGATCTTTGGGGAATTGATGTAGAAGCAAACACAACACAGGTGACGAAAAGGACAAAGGCGAGACAAAAAAAACCTCTTTCTTTTTTGGAGACAAGGTTTTGATATATAGTTTCGGCTGGCCTGCAACACTGGACAATCCTCCTGCCTCAGCCTCCGGAGTACTGGGGTCATAGACGTATGCCACCATGCTCGGTTTAACTTCTTTGATGTTCTTGAGCGTTATGACTTGCTGATCCTGGGTTTAAACCCCACGTGGACACCCTTTAGGTGATCTGCCAGGACCTTCCCTAATCCCCTCTGCTCTTTTGAAATTTATTCAAAGCACCCATTTTACAATCAAATGAGGGTTTTGGTCTAGTAGCTGCTGATTACCTGCTGTGTTACTTTTGGACAAGGGAGATGGCAGCCGGAACCCGGGAATGGGATGTCTCGAAGTGAGAGGGCCGAGAGCAGAGTCTTAAAAAGGGCCTGGCCGTTTTCCGGCCGAGGAGGCTTCCTGGAGACACCCGAGAGCCGAACCGCTGCGGGAGCCGCTCTGAACCCTCCCCGGCGAGACGAGGACGGAGACGGCCGCGCTGCGGAGCCCTGGCCAGACTGCTTTCCCGAGCGCCTGGGACTGCGAGGTCGGGCCGCGCCCCTAGAGCCGGGACCCACGCGGGTTCCTGCGCGGAGACCGAGGAGAGCGCCCCCGCGAGGCGCGACCTGCCTGCCTCGGCCTCGAGTCCGCGGTGGCCCGCGCAGCTCCGTCCTGCTCTGTCCCCGGCTTCCCCCCCAAGGCCTGGTCTCTGCTTTGTCGTCTGCGATCCTTTTCGTGTCAGTACCAGGCCGTGGGCTGGAGGCTGGTGGAGCGTCACAGGCGACTTGGTGCATGAATGAATACGCGAATGGAGGAATGCATAAATGAATGCTGGCGGGAATGAATGTGTGACTAACCTAGGAACCGCTTCCCACGATCCTGGAGCTTTCGCTGTGGCTGAGTCCGGAGGAGCAGCCCTTGAGCACATGCGCTTGCCCTGCCCCGTCCCACCCGCTCCTCCGTGATTCCTCATCTCACCCATCGCTTCACCCAGGGCTCTAAGGTGAGCTTTTCCTTTTTCCATCTGTATTTCCAATTTTTCTTTATCACTCTTCCCGGACATATGGTGATACCACTGACAATCTCAAAGACTTCATTTATATTTTTTTAATCTCTTTTCTTTAGTTCTCTGTTCGTTAATTTCCATGTGCATTTACTGAGTATTTTATTTTATTTTATTTTTATTTTTTGGTACTGGGGATGGAACTCTGGGCCTCACACTTGCCAGGCAAACGCATATACCGCTGAGCTAAATCCCCGGCTGAGTAGTTTATACGCTTTTGAGAAATTAAGATAGACCTAGCTCAGATTTTTTTCCCTTTGGTACTGGGGATCGAACTCACAATGTCGCACTTACCAGGCAGGCCGCTGTGCCTAGCTCAGACTTTTTGAGGTTTAACATTCGTTTATTAAAGGATTTTTAAAATATAGGCATTTAATTTTAATGTGGTCAAATTCATCAATTTTTTCTGAGTTTGGGCTCTTGGTGTCACGTCTTAAAAATCCATTTTTGGTCGGCAGGTCACGTGATGCCGAGGTCCACTGCATCCGGAGGTAGCAGGTCCAGTACACTGCGAGAGGATCTGACAGATCACAGCTGCAGGTGCCGAGGAAGGATCTCGGATTTGATTAACGACGAGTGGCGAGAAGACCGCTACCTCACGAGGATGTTACAGCACCTCTGAATGCATTTCAGGAACCTGAACAAGACCATGGTGGCACCACAGAATCTGAGGAAGAACAGAAATGAAGGGGCGGGCTGCCCCTGCCCATGGAAACTGACTCCTGGCTCTTTCTCATGGATGAATCTTTGAAAAATATATCGATACAAAATGTTTAAAAAATTCGTTTTTGCTCCAAGGTCTATTATTTATAAGTATCTTCTAATGTTTTAAAGCCTAACCATGGATCATTTAGAGTTTTATTTTTCTCTATAGACTGAGTTGGTAATATAATTTTCTTTCTATAGGTAAAACCATTTTTTGACTTTAATGTTGTTACACTGTCACCTCTTCCCACGCCTATCTGATATTCCCGCTGTCTTTCATCAAGGTTCTGAACACCCATGGGTCTGTGGACTTCAGAGTTCCCTGCACCCGTGGGTCTGTATCTGGCTTTCTAGTCTCTTTCATTGGTCACTTTGACTTTTCTTTCTCAGCTCTACATTTTCTTAACTTGTTAGTAAGCTCTCATCCCAGGAAGAGCACAGATATACTGCATTTCCTTTACCTGCAGAAGGGAGGTTCTTGACTGTTTCTTTTCCAGATACATTTGCAAGTCAGACAGTCTGAATTTTGTCTGCATTTGCATTAAATATTTGGATCAGAGAAGAACGACATTTTATCAGAAGTTTCCTAACTTAGCTCTCCATCTGTGTAAGTTCTCCTTTGGTGTCCTTAATAAAGTTCTCTGATTTTCTGCAGAGATCTGCATGGCTTTTGTTAGATTCATTTCTAAGTACTTGGTATTTTCTGGTTCTATTTTAAAAAGTGTTATTTATTTCTTTATTTATTATTTTGGGGGATTTTGAAACAGGGTCCCAATCTACAGTTCAGGTTGGCCTTGAACTCACTGTGGAGACCAGGTCAGCCTAGAATTCATGGCACTCCTCCTGCCTCAGTCTCCTGAGTGCTGGGATCACAAGTGTGTACCACCACACCCAAATAAATGGTGTCATTTCTACAGTGACTTCTAGTTGTTTTTTGCTGATACACAGAAACGTTACTGATTAATTTTACTTTCAGCCATCTTGATAAATTATGATAAATTATTCTATTATTTCCAGTAATTTGTGTAACAATTGCTATTGGATTTTTTGTAAGACTCTAATCTTTAAATTTTTTTGAGACAGAGTATCACTAGGTAGTTCAGTCTGGACTTGAACTCACTGTGTAGCCCAGGCTGACCTCAAATTCACAGCGATCTTCCTTTCTCAGTTTCCCAAGAACTGGGATTACAGGAGTGTGCCACCACTCCAGCCTCAGTATTTTAGCAGGTGGCACACACCTGTAATCCCAGCACTGGGGACGCTGAGGCAGTAGGATTACCAGAAGCTGGAGGCCAGTTTGGACTACATAGTGAGTTCAAAGCCAGCCTGAGCAATATAGCAAGACTGTGGCTCAAAAAACCAGAAAAGAAAAAGAAAAGTTTCTAATTCTTTAGAAGAAGTAATTTAAAATATGTGCCTGGGCCGGAGATTTAGTTCAGCGGCTCAAGCGCCTGCCTGGCTAGCACGAGGTCGTGAGTTCGATCCCCAGTACCAAAAAAAAAAAAAAAAAAAAAAAGGTGCCTAAGCAGTGAGTAGTATACAGGCTGTTCAGTTTTCACAAACTGGACATGCCTAGCCCAAGCCGGATCACGGTCCTCTAGCGGGCCCCAGGCTCCTCCCCTTCCCCCTGGATGACCACAGTCCTATTTCTATCCTTTTTCTGTGCTGTCTGCACCTAACACTTCTTTGCACTTGGTTTCCTTCCTTCAGTCTTACAGCTGTCACACTCATCCACATCGTTGTTCATTCTTTTCTTTTTTTTTAATTGGTACCGGGGATGGAACTCACCACCGTGCGCTTGCAAGGCAGGCGCTTATGCCACTGAGCTAAATCCCAGCCCCTGATGCGTTCATTCTTATTGCTGTGCAGACTCCCACGGAGCCCCTGTTCTTTGGAGGGCTCTGGTGGGATCCGAGTCAGGGCTCTTATGAAAGTGCCCGGTGAACATCAGCACGCTTGGTTTTTGGTGAAGATAATGTACACATTTCAGCAGAGTATGTGCCTAAAAGCGGAACCGACGGACCGAAAGGCGTGTGTGTGTGTGTGTGTGTGTGTGTGTGTGTGTGACAGTGACTTTGCAGAGCCATCACAGACGCATCAGGTGACCACACCAGAAGCCGAGTTGGGCGGGGCGAAGGAAGGGCCAGGGTACCAGGCCCTCCACATGATGCAGAATTCCGGCTGTTTTCTTCTTTGTTATTTCTTTCTTCCTTTATTTCCTTCCTTCCTTCCTTCTCTCTCTCTCCCTCCTTCTCTTTCATTATTTAATGAGAAGTAAAAACAAGTTATTTTTAGACCTTTAGAGGGACTTTATCTTTTTTCTTTAGCAATCTTCTGAAACATTTTGGTTCGCTTGGTTTTACTGTGATATACTTAAGGACACTTCTCTTTTTATTTATCTTTTTTATTCACAGGGACTTTGAAATCTTTATCTTGATGTCTCTTACGAGTTTTAGAAAATTATCTGTTCATGTACTGCCTTTCTCTCAGATTTCACTGAATACTGTATTCATATCACTGTATCTCTAGATCTTCTGATTATCAATTGCTATAGAACAAACTACTGAAAATTGCATTAAATGTCATCTACTTTCATTAATCTTGTCATGGTTAATCTTGTCAACTAAACTGGCTTGGGAACAGCCTAGGCAATTAATAATAGTACATTTCTGAGTGTGTCTGGAGGTCACGGAGGTGTGGCCTTGGGGTCTGTGTCTGGTCCCTCTCTCCCTCCTCTCTGGTGCTGTTCTCTGCTCTGCTTCCTGGCTGCCATGGACTAAGCAGCCTTGCTCCTCTACAGCCTTCCGCCATGATGTTCCTGTCTTGGAGCTGGCCGACCATGGACTGAGCCTTCTGAAACCGTGAGCCAAAGCTGACCAGCACAGTAGGATCCTGGGTTCCATGGTCGGAAATTTCCACAGGATATAGTGGGAATGGTTTGTTTTTACTGAATGTGCAAAGAGCCTCAGTGGGGAGAGGAGACATGAACCACTGGGGCATGTTACGGTTCTCCAGAGACACAGAACCAATAAGTTATTTATATTTTTATTGACTGACTCAGTAGAGGAGTTGGTTGTGATTGTGGAGACTGACAGGTCCTAGGACAGCTGTGAATGGGAGAGTCAGGAAAGCCAGCGGAATAATTCTAGTCTGGGTCCATAGTCCTAAGACCCAACAGCACCAGCAACTTAGTGACTCAGACGCAAAAGAAGAATGAGCTGGGGGAGGGGGAGGGGAAGGGTCCCAGGAGAAACAGTGAAGTCACCCTTGTGTCACAGGTTTTTCCTTTCAGGTCCTTGGCTCATTGGCTGTTGCTCATCTGCACTGGTGATGCTGATCTCTTTTTAATTTGGTAAACTGATTTCATTAACATCTTCTGGAATCACCTTCACAGACACACCCGGAAATGGCAGTTTTCCAGCTATCTGGGCATTGTTTAGTCTAGTCCAATGACACAAAAAATAGCCAGCACAGAGGATCATCTGAACTCTCTCTCTCTCTCTCTCTCTCTCTCTCTCTGTGTATGTGTGTGTGTGTGTGTGTGTGTGTGTGACTGGGGATTGAACCCAGGGCCTTTCCACTGAGCTGCAACTCAGCCCATTTTAGTTTATTTTACTTTATTTTGTTTTATTTCTTAGAAAGGGTCTTGCTAAATTACCAAGGCTGGGCTCAAACTTGTTTTCCTCCTGCCTCAGCCTCCCAGAGTGCTGGGATGACATGGGTGTGACACCATGCCTGGCTCATCTGAATACTTTTCAAACGTGAGGTCTGAGTTCAGTGCCTTGGGAGCCAGGCTCTCTGGAACTGTCAACCAGCACCTCTACACTTAGCTTTGCACCAGGCATAGCGTTCTCGAGTCGGTTTGAGGCCATGCTGGGTCTGGGAAAAGAACGTCAAGAAACTAGTTTGATCGTCTCGTAAACCCTGCAAACCAGGCGGTGCCCAGGCAGAGAGGAGCCAGATTGCCTTTCCAGCGCAGCTGACCCCACCCCCAGCAACCAGCAGGTTCGGAGCACAGGCTGAGTTGATAGCAACTGAGGTGCACAAATAGCTAAATGCTTGTACTGTTCGGTTGACTTTGCAGGCCTAAGGCCAGCGGTCCAAGCATCTGTTAGGAGGGTGACAGTATGCAATACAGCAAATATGGGGGGTTTCCTTCTGTCTTGTTTTTGAAATCCAATATTATCCTCACTGTTTTGTTTTATTCTGATTTATTGTTTTGTTTTATTCAATGCTCGGTTTTGGCTGGTTTTATTCTGTTTTGTTTTACGTGATTTTATGGTGTCTGAGGGAATGGACAGCTACTGTGCAGATAACAAGACATCGATGGCAGCCATTGCTGATTTCCTATTATCCTGCTTCAAAGTTCCATACCAATTTCACTGCTTTGTTTTGTTTGGCTTTATTCTCCTTAAAACAAAAGGTAAGTAAAAAGTGTCAGTTTGGCTCTGAAAGGGGGTCTTGGAGAAGGAACCTCTAGAGGGCAGCATCTAAGGGCCTTGCAGAAACTGGCCAGAAGCCGCCCTGCCGTCAAGCCTGTCACAAGCCCTCCCAGATTCTGGTATTGTACTATATTCTTATTTTTTGTGGTACTGGAAATCAAACCCGGGGCCTCCCACATGCTAAGTACCTGCTGCACTGCTGAACCACACCCCAGGCGCTTTAGCTTTTATTTATTTGTTTATTTTGAGACAGGCCTTGTAACTGGCCTTGAACTTGTGATGCCCCTTCCTCAGCCTCCAGAGGAGGTGGGATTCCAGGCTTACACCACCACGACCAACTGCCCAGCTGGGGTTTCCCTGGAAATGTCATCCACGCATCTTACCCCCTGCTGGTTCTCAGGCCTCCTGTCCAGCCCACGCTGCCTGACACCTAAAGACAACATCAAAAGGTGGTACAGGAAACAGGCACTTCCGCCTTGCTCCTGACCTCAGCAGGACAGCGTCTATCGGTTCTCCACGAAGTCACATTTTGAGACCGATAGCAAGAGTCGCCTTTAAACTCGTCTTAATTTTCTTTCCACGTCGGCTGTGCGCATCTAGGTCGTAAATTTCCTTCGCTTTTCTGCTAAGATGCTAATTCGGGCTTTCTCTTAAGCACAGCACGCGTACTGCGTGATAGTCTGAGGTGACGGGTGCTTCTCTGAGCGGTGCAGAGGTGCAGATCCGCTAGGTGCACTCGCTTCCTGTCCGTCCTTGCTCAAGGTCGCCTTTGAAGCCATTCGGTTGCGCACTACCGCCCCCTCACTGGCAGCCTTGGTCCCCTTCTGTTCCTATGCGTTATGCTGATACAGGGCCGTCTGTCTCCGCGAGACTGCAGCCTTTTGCCCCTTTTCCTTCTTTTTGACGTTATTTCCAAGGCCCAGAGCAGCCCTTGGTACAGAATAAGCACCCCCAAGTATTTTCTGCACGAACGATGGGTAGAGATGGAGGCCACTGAGGAAGAGTCAGAAGGGAGCTTTAAGCCCGAGCCTCTTTTTCAGATGAGCTGCACATTTTGAACGTGATGTTATATCTATGTCTTCTGGGGATTTTTTGCTTTTTTTTTTTTTTTTTTTTTTTTTACTCAGGATTGAATCCAGGGCCTTTATAGTCAGCTATATCCTCTGTCACTTTTTTACTTTTCTTTTATGACAGGGTCTCATGGAGTCCCTCAGTTGCCCATGCCGGGGTTGAACTTGCAGTCTTCCTGTTTCTTTGGAGACTAGGTCTCACTATGGAGCCTAGGCTGGCTTTGAACTTGCGGAGATCCTCCTGCCCCAGCATCCTGAGTAGCTGGGATTGAATTTGTGATCTTCCTGCCTCGGCCTCCCAGAGTGCTAGGATTACACTACACTTGCTCATGTATATTATTTCTGCATCACCATGGCTGGTCACTGTTGAACTTTGTGTCAAGCCTGGGCCCCTGGCTGAGCCCCAGCCTATAGTGCACCATGAATCGATGCTTGATTATATTTAAATACATTCAACTTTATGCATTAGAAGTATTGATGTGAAGTGACTATTTAATACACCTCACGGTTTTGGTGACCTCGTTGGAACCCGTCTCCATTTGAAAATCTATTGGGAATCTGAAGAAAGCTCCCAGGAGACCTGCTATCCTCAGCCACACATGGCCTTCCGTAAAGGTATTGCTAAGATTTCCACTGCTTTGTCACCTTGAGCTGCGATCTGCACACAATGTTGGCTACAAAGAGTTAAAAATACCAGAGCGTTTTTAACATTGTAAATTTTAGAAAGAGGAACTTGAGAACAAATTAGATTTTTCTAATAGAAATGTTCTGAGCTGAAAGCCCTAAAGGGGAGAAGGAAACCAATTAACTTTAATTTAAATAATCATGTCTTAAGTAGCAAATGAACCGAGTTCTATTGTTAGAGAACAACTGTACTAAATCCCCCAGAGATTTGTCCCAAAAAAGCATTAGCACAGCAGGCTTGCATTTCCCTAATGGAATCCGGTTCTGCTGGCCACAGTCACCCTTGTTTGTCACTGCACTGGACGTCATTACTGAGAGCAGACGAGCAGAATGATGCAGAGATCAAGGAGAAATAATTGCGGAACTCCCATTGATGCTCCTATTGTTGGTAACTTGTTCTTTTAGAAGCAAGAAACAAAACAGCTCCTACATTTAATCCTGGGAAAAAATAGTTTAAGAAAATGTGAGGCAAGCTTATTGTCTTATTCCAAAACCTTTACATGGAGTATATGATTTTCTGTTTCTACTTGCTATCTAAATATAATATACTTAGGGTGATTGAGGTCACTATTTTTTGTTTGTTTGAGACAGGGTCTCCCTGTATAGTCCAAGCTGGCTTTAAATTTAGTAAGTAGCCCAGGCTGGCATCTAACTCTCACCAATCCTCCTGCCTCAGCCTCTCAAGTGTGGAGATGACAGGTGTGTGCCAAGCACCTGGCAACTGAGATCACTCTTGCTACTTTAGACACAAACACTGTAGCCATAATGACTGAATTTCTCCCTGTGTCTCTAAACATTAAAGTAACCATCAAAACTACATTAACGAGGTATCTAATATTAATGAGCTGTGGAAGGCAGGCACTGGATTCTATGTGGGTTAATGCCTGCAAATCTATTTTGCCTTGTTTATTTTTAGGCAGAATCTTGCCATGTAGCCCAGAATGCCCTTGAACTCACAGTGAACCTGCTTCCTCAGCCTCCCCCCAGGCTGGATATCTATTTTTTAATTAATTAATTAATTAATTAATTATTATTTTTTGTGGTGCTGGGGATCAAACCCAAGGTCTTGTGCATGCAAGGCAAGAGCTCTACCACTGAGCCACATCCCCTAGAGATCTATTTTGGATGAGTTAACACAGTAGAATCTGTCAGGAGTGGAATCCGGATCACGCACTATGCGGAGGCTTACACTCTATTTCTCTTGCACCATTTCTTCTGATCTCTTTCTCCTCACGTGACCCTTTTGTGACCTTTGGAAAGCACCCAGCCCCACCAGGGTGCCCTGTCTGTCATGTGGGGTAAGAATCCTGAATCTGGGACTCTTGGAGCATTAACCCTGGTGCTGCATGCGATGGGGCTGGAATGCAGTGCATGTTGGGTAGATGCTGGTCTGATTATTATTTTCTGGAAATGAAGTGTTGCTGTCTGTTCTTTGCTAACCAGTTTTCTATACCAGCATCACATCTAGCCCCTTCCAAACGCTGCTGTGCTTTTTTTTGGGGGGGGGGTCCTTTTATTTCCTTGTGATAATTTTGGAAAGTCCAGAGAAACTGCTCTAGAATTTATTAAAATGGGAAGAGGAAAGAAAGACTTAAAAGAGTTTGCATACCCCCACCTTGACTTTGGGGAGATACTTTTTTCCCTGAAGACCGTAGTCACTGCCTTGGGGAATAACAGGACCCGCATCTTTGTCCATTATTTATGCAAATGAAGGAGACAGTTGCTTGCTGAGAAAGGCCTGGCGCAATGACGCTGCGCATTTCCACAAGTGCTTGCTCCTTAGCAGAGCTGTTTTGCATCAAGGGGAGCATAATTTTGCAGAGTACTCCCCTCCCCCACCCTCCAAAGAACATAATATCATGTTTGTGTTGAAACTTTTTCTTCCCAAATGCCATCGCCCCCGCACGAAAGAGAATTAAAATCCTGTTATTTTAATTTACATCTAGCCACAAGATAAGTAAAGTTATCATTGAAATTCTAATTAAATGGGATGATTGACTAAGGTAGCACATCAAAGAGGCGAAGTGAATATGGTAAGTTGAAGACTTATTAATTAGTCTGCGTGGAAGAAATTCCAGGGATGTCAAGCTGCGCCCGCTGCAAGGAGAAAAAAAGCAGCCGAGAAAGCGCTGCTTCTTTGAAGTTAGGAACCGAGATAGCGGCGGAGGTAATTGCGGCTGACTGGATCCGTAATGAAGAACCGTAAATCAGACCCTAGAATCGAGGAAAGATTCAAGTACCGACAGCGGCCGCCCCCTGCTGCGAAGAAACAGAATGCGGGGCGCGCTAATTGACCCAGCCTATTTCCCAGTAGTTCTCTGTTATTATTTATTAATTTTTAATTTCTGAATTATTTACATCCTGGGAAATTATTCTTGACAGCCTGTTAGGCGTGCCAAAGTTAATGGGGGATGAAAGGACTGGAACCAGAATTAGCAGGGATATAGTCACAGGCTACTGGATTTAATGATTTTGGAAAGAAAAATTGATTTCACACAGCGTGTCACTTTATACTACTTTAGGGATACACCAGCTATTTGATTAATTGAGGAATAACCAATTCAAAGTATATTTGAAGTGTAAATGAGTCACAGCGCTCAGCTGTTTACTTTTCTCCTTTCTGAGAGAGCTGAATTTTCTTGAAGCTGATGATTAAAAGCGGATGGAGACACTCTTACACGCTTTGAACGCACACCTGTTTGATTGTGTTAAACTCAGGAGCGAGGGAAGCCCTGAAATCCAGAGGAGGTATTTCTACTTCTCTTCTTTCCCTCTTTTGATCTCTTTATGTTCTTTCTTATGTCTCCCCCCCTACACCCCTTCCATTTTCTGAGACAGCGTCTTGCTAAGCAGTCCAGGCTGGCCTTGAACTTACTGTGTATCCCAGGTTGGGCATGAACTCACTGCAGTCCTCCTGCTTCAGCCTCCCGAGTGCTGGGATTATAGGTGCCCACCACTACTCTGTGATTTCTCTCGCCCATGGGCACGGCAGTGGCTACCATCTGCATCCCTTAAGACAAGATCTTATTTATTCCATGGCTTGTCTACTAATAAAGAGAGGGAGTCCATGGAAGACAACCATGAGTGGAAATGATGACTTCAGAGCAAAAGCAAAGGGGGCTGATCTGTCAGGGTCCTGAATGGAGCGAGGACTGCTCTGTGTCATCCGTAGCTTCCCCCAGGTGGCTCTGATGTGCCACTGTCTCCACCTGTTCTCGTGTCCTGGTCTCATCCTCTGACTGGCAGGATGGGGGCAGAGACTGCATTTCTCCAGGGAGCCAGGTGGAGCCCCACCTGCTGGTCCCCAATCATTCCTTGAGTGGCACCCTCACTCCACACTCTCACATCCAGTAATCCTGGCTATGGGGCAGGCTGAGGCAGGAGGATCAAAGGTTTAAGGCCATCCTGGGCTACCTAGTGAGATCTTGTTTCAAAATAAAATGAACAAAAAGGACTGGTGATGCAGCTCAACAATACAGTGCTCGCCTAGCGTAAGCCGAGGCCCTGGGTTCAATCCCCAGCACCCCCAAAATGAAAACAACAAACATTCTGACAAATTCCCTTTCTGAACAGTTCTTTCATAGCCCTGAGTTTACTCTACTAATTTGACCCCATCCCATCCTTCCGGGCGTATCCTATTCTTTCCCATGGTGTGTTATTATTTGTCTGTTGCTTCTTCCCAAATAGTGGGGACTCTACCAGGGTGTATTTCAAATACCTGAGGCTGGCTAACTCTAACCCCACCTGATGCGGTCTCCTTTGTATCTTTTCTCCCGCACCGATTTACACATATTGTGCCATCTGGTATCGTGCACCCAGATCTCCCTGTTTACAGTGGGGCTGGAGTGTCACCTGGGAGAGGGCACTGCCTTCTCTCTGCGTCTCCCCCAGGGCAAGAGCAGGGCGCCAGGCCTGCACAAAGAGCTCAGCTACACAGAGCCCCGTGAGAGCCACAGCACAGGGTTCTGCTCTCCCGAACTTGTAGCGTCTTCAAAGGAGCGCTCAGATTCTGGTCTTTTTGCTTTTTAAAATTGGTATTCATGGCCCATTTACCCACTGACTCGAAGGCATTGGAAGGTTCTTTCGTGGCAGGGTAGTGAAAGGACCGAGAATGCACAAAGGAAACAACAATTGTCTCTCCAGAGTGCGGTGACCCACCCCCACACCCAGGCTTTCAGATCTTGCCCTGTGATTTTTATATTTCCTTGCTCCAACTCCTAAATTACCTTCCCAATAATTTATTCACCTTTGAAAAAGCAAAATGGTTTCTTGATGATTTCTGCTGATGAAACTGCTATAGGCCCACGCACCCTTACCCCAGAATGTGGACCTCCATGAACCCTCAGGGACTTTCTCCCGTGTCTGCACTTTGCAGGAATCATTCTGCTCTCTAAAATATTTGAAAATGCATGAAGCCTTGGCTGCTCACCCATTGTCTCCACCTCCCAGACCCTTTTTCCAGCATCAGGCCACAGCGCAAACTGTCGCTGCCGCCTGTGCCCTCCGCTGAGGGCTCCGCTGCTGTGGTTTGGATCTGGGATGTGCACCGGAAGAAGCATGTGTCAAAGGCTTGGTCCTTAGCTGGTGGCAATCTTAGGAAGGTGGAGGGAGCAGCAGTAGGAAGTAAGTCCCTGGAGGGACGTCCTGGAAGGTGTCTTCTCCCTGACCCTGCCCTCTGGCTCTCTGCTTCCCTCCCTCCATCACGTGAGTAGCTGTGCTCTGCCACGATGCTTGGTCTAATAGCAATAGGACCAGCTGACCGTGGACTGAAAACTTTAAACTGTGAGCCAAAATAACTCTTTCTGCCTTTAAACTGATTTCCTCAGGTATTTTGTCACAGTGAGCAAGAGCTAACACACAAACATGCTCCATTCAAGATCATGTTTGAGTTCTTTCTTCTTTGCCTTCTCTTCTCTTTCTGCTCTTTACCCTGCCCTCTAATTTCCAGCTTTCACTCCTGGGGCTACCGAGCGCAGAGGGGAAAAGCACTTTTAGGAACTTCTAATTTTATATTTACTATAAAGATTCAGTAAAACACACACACACACACACACACACACACACACCCCAAGCAACTGTGCATGCTGAGTGTGATGGGGAGTGTCCGGGACACCAGCTGCCTACAGTAGTGAAGGTGAAAGGACATTGTGCTTCTTTAGAGAGAGGCCATAGAGCAGCTCTGGATAACAAGCAGAAAGGGAGGAGAGGGAGGCAGGTCCCTCGGGGCTGAATTTAGGAAGGTAAGCGCCTGGGGGCAGAGGGGCCTCCCTGCTGGGGGAAGCTGCCCGCAGCAGAGCTCCTGTGGCTCCTGAGCCCAGGATCACAGTGGAGGGCCCAGGAGGAAGCCAGCCCTGCTGCTCAGCCTCTCTCCTCCGAAAGACTCCCAAGACTCGCTGCTGACTACTTTGTCCCAGAGCCGTCTTGGTTCCGGACCCTCTTCTACTACGGCCCATCAGCTTTTCTTCCTCCTGTTTCCACCACCGGAAGCAGAAGCGGTGCCCTCCCAGTGCCCGAGAGAGTCATCAGGGCAGCTGGGGCTGGGCCGGCTTCCCTGAGCGTCCGGGCAGGAGCAGCCTGGTGTCTGGCTTGTCACAGAGCTAAGTGACCTCCTGGGCAGGAC
>PVJX010037863.1:0-16684 GCA_004027295.1 Dolichotis patagonum
CTGTTCATACCATCACACATAATAAAATCAAACAAAATAGAATAAACATTCCAACTGATGAATGAAAACATTATAAGGCTTCAAATCAATGTAATGGGGAATCATGGTTACCCTAAAATCTTATGTACTCTTACCATTTCTTACACTAGGGAGACTATATGGTATTTTTACATGTGAGTTTGGTTTATTTCACTTATGAGTATGGTCTCAAGTTGCATCCATTTATTTATAAATATCTCAATGTGATCATTCTTTATAGTAGTACTCCATTGTATAAAAATGCCACAACTTTTTTATCCATTCCTCAGCTGATGGGTGCTTAGGTTGTTTCCAAGATCTGGCTATTACAAATTGTGCTGCTATAAACATGGGTGCATATATATCACTGTGGTATGATGTTTTCAGTTCTTTTGGGAATATGCCTAGAAGTGGAATAGCTGGGTCAAATGGAACTTCCAATCCCAGCTTTTTGAGGAATCTCCAGACTGACCTCCACAGTGGTTGCACCAGTCTACACTCGCACCAACAGCACAGAAGTGTTCCTTTTCCCCTGCAGCCTCTCCAGCATTTGTTGTTGGTAGTTTTCTTTATCCTGGCCATTCTTTCTGGAGTGAGATGGAATCTCAGTGTGGTTTTAATTTGCATTTATCTAATGACTAATGATGCTGAACATTTTTTCGTGTATTTATTTGCCATTCATATTTCTTCATCTGTGAACTGTGTATTCATCTCAGATGCCCATTTTTGGATTGGGTCTTTGAATTTTGAGGGTCTGATTTTTAAAAAATTCTTTACAAGTTATAGACAGAATTCTTCGTGACAATGGAGTATTATGGCCCCTTATTACAATTGCATTATTGCTTATTTGGCGTTTCATGTCTGTTAGTATTTGTGTTATACAGTTGTGTGCTCCTGTGTTTGGTGCATGTATGTTCATGATTGTTAGCTCTTCCTCTTGAATTATTCACCAAACAGGTATATAGTGACATTCTTTATCTCTTTTGATCATTTTTGGTTTGAAATTCACATTGTCCACAAACAGCATAGCTACCTCTGCTTTTTTCTGGGTTCCTGGTGCATGGAATATTGTTTTCCATCCTTTGACTTTTAGTCTATGAGTTTCCTTTTGTGTCAGATGTGTTTCTTGCATACAGCATATTGTTGGATCTTGTTTCTTGATCCATTCTGTCAACCTATCTCTTTTAATAGGTGAATTGAGGCCATTTACATTGATGGATATAACTGATATGCACTGGCTCAACTTTGTCATTTTATTTTCCTGATATTGGTTCTCTGCATTTTTCCCGTTTAATTGCTTTCCCTGCCTGGTGGTTTCTTTCTGTTGTTGTTTTGGGAATTGTAGTCATTTTTATCTCCCTCTATTTTGTCTTTCAATATTCTTTCTAGGGTTGGTTTGGTGGACATGAATTTCTTCAGCTGTTCTTTGTCATGGAATTATCTCACTTCTCCACTAAATTTCAAAGAAAGTTTTTCAGGGTACATCAATCTGGGTTGGAAATTGTTTTCTTTCAGGTCTTGAATTACTTCACCCCAATCTCTTCTCAACTTGAGGGTTTGTGCTGAAAAGTCTGCTGTGATTCTAATAGGCTTTCCTTGGTAGGTGAGTTGTGTCTTTTCTCTAACAGCTTTTAGTATTCTGTTTTTATGTTGCATGTCTGGGATCTTAACTATTATGTGTCTGGGTGTAGATTTATTTTGGTTATGACTGTTTGGCATTTTATATTCTTTATCTGTATATCAGTTTATTTTCCCATGTTTAGGAAATTTTTTGCTATTACTTCTGTGAACAGTTTTCCAATGTCATTTACCTTGAACCCTGAATCTTCATTGATACCCATCAATCTTATATTATTTCCCTTTGCATCATCTTGAAGCTGTTGAATTGTCACATCATGCTACCTTGTTATTTTTAAAAGTTCTTTCCTTTCATGATTGCTAGCTGTGATCCTGTTCTCAAGGTCCAAAATTATACCCTCAGTTTATTCAAATGGTTTTGCCAGATTTCAATAGAATTTTTTATTTCTTGGATGTCTCTTTGAATTTGTTTCATGCATTCCACTTCTATTCTATATTGTTCATTCAAGGTTTCCATCATTTTCCCATGCTCCTCTACTTTTAAAAAATCTATGTGTTTTCTAGCTATGCCAAGCAACTCCTTTATTAAGGTTGCCATTTATTTCTTTATGTGAGAGATAATTTCTAATCTGATTTCCTCTGTAGCCTCATGCATTTGTTTCTTTATTTTACTTGATATCTTTTCATAAATTTAAGTTATATGACTTTTAATATCTTCTATTTCAATGTCTCCTGTACTTGTTGCTGATGGATTAGAGGTTTGAGGTTGCATTTTCCTTTTTCATTTTTGTCATTTTCACCTCTTGGGCTAATACTTGGCCTTTCAATCCCACTAGTCTCAACTGTGCATAGTGTGTGTCTTGGAGCCCTACTTTGTGGTTGGCGTTTGTCCAATTGCTGGGTCCCACAATGAAGGGGAAGGCCAGTCAGCTGAATTCCTCCTTCAGGACCTGTTGGGTGAGTTCTCTTTTCTTCCTAGGCTGACTAGCCTAAGAGTATTGATATAAGTCAACTGTTAGGTCCTGCTGTTACTATGGCTTCTAGCTGTTTCAGGCTGCCAGATCTACCTGGTTATAGTGTTCACCTCAGCTCAGACCCTACTGTGTCACTGGGTGTCTCATAAGCACTTTTGATTTCCTCTGGGTTTGTGGAGGTCTTATCAGCACTCTCCTCACACCACCTGTTGTTCTCCGCAAGGAAGAAGGACTCACCCACACTCTTGCCAGGCTTGACAAGGTCCTACAGCCAGGGTGGGGGAGTTCACTACTGCTCTTTTTTACCCATTGAGGTCTTCTATTTGAGGGGAAACTCACTACACTGTCACAAGCCTGCTGAGGCCCTTTGTGTGGGTGCATCTCCCATCATCCTAGCAAGGTTCTGCAGGTGGTAGAAGGGGTCGCTGATTGTCAGTGGGATGCTGCAGTCTTTTGGGTGGGGAGGGAGTGTGACCTGTAATTCCATGGCTGTCCTAGGTCCAGGGGGTGAGAAAGAGGGGCAGCCTATGATCCCATGGCTTTCCTAGGTCCAGGGAGCAAGGAGGAGGGGCAGCTGACAATCCTGCAGCTGTCCTTGATCCATGGAAGTGAGAGTACTATTTATTCTTTTTTTTTAAATCAGTACTGGGGATTGAACTCACAACCATGTGCTTGCAAGGCAGGCACTTATGCCACTGAGCTAAATCCCCAGCCCAAGAGTACCATTTATTCTTTTTTTTTTTTACCATTTATTCTTGCCTGCCAGGGTAATTACAACTTATTTCCTTTATTACTGTATACATTTAAAGTGTAGTATATGAAGTTTTGATATGCATAGTGAATTGATCACTACAGATAAGCAATTTGGTATATTCTTCATTTCACAGTTACCTTTTTGTATGTGAGAGAACATCTGAAATTTACTCTCTTAGCACATCTTAGTAGTGTTACTGCCATCTTTATACTCTATGTTAGGTCTCTAAATTTATTCATTTTTTCCCTTTGATATGCATCTTTCACAACTTCACTTTCCTCCTCTGTTCTCACTCTTTCATTCTCTATCAATTGTTCTTGTCACTGATAGTCTTAGAAATTTAATCTTAGAGATATTTTATTTTAATAACCATATTATAAAATTAGCTCTAAATTTTATCTGTTTTATCTAAAACGAGGAGTCCACATTGGTGGGGAGCAAATATCAAGCTTTCTGTATGTGGAAAAATTGAAGAAGTACTCCCTAATCTAATCTTACTCCCAACTAGGCACTAAGGGAAAATAAAAAATAATGTTCTGTTCCTGATAGCAAAGATTTGGAATCTAACTGGGAGTTGAACATTTGCATAAGTTACCAGAATGATAAGGCATTGTGTGATTTATAATTATCAAAAGAAAATTGTATTTACCTATGATTTCCTGACAATTTAAGTGGCAGAACTAAAGCCAGGTCAGGAGTTCTTGATGATTTTATTATGTTAGCAATTAAATTATTTTTTCATTCCAAAGAACCTTATAAATGATGAAGTCCTTGGGGTAGCATTATTTCATTCATTCAACAAGTGTCCTAGTCTGCATTAGAATAGGAAGCTATTTATATTTTTTTATCAGTACATGTTTATACATAATGATCACATTCTTTGTGGGGAGTCATTACCTGTACATAACAGATCTTAATCCTTTTAAAAAAAATTCCCTTGCTCTCTTCTCCCCCTCCCCTCCTTCTATCTCTTGGTCTCCTTCCCATTTGTGAAAGATCTATCTTAGTGTTTTCTATTAACTATCTTCCATTGCCCTTTGTTTATATTTTGGGTTTGTACTACAAGAAAAATTATGTTATTTTAAGCTTATTTGTATGGTTTATTTTACTTAATATTATGGCTTCAAGATGCATCCATTTTCCTACAGATGACTCAAGCTTATTCTTCTTTATGGCAGAGTAGTATTCCATTGATTATAAGCATCACATTTTCTTTATCCATTCTTCTGTTGGTGGACACATAGGCCTTCTAAGATCAAGTTATTGTGAATTATGTGGCCATGATTGTGGCTATGCATTTACCAGTGTAATATGGTGCCTTTAACTCTTTCAGGAGGATACCTAGAAGAGGAAATTTTGGGTTGAATAGGATTTCTATATTTAGTTTTTTGAGGAATCTCCATACTGATTTCCACAATGGCCATACTAGTTTAAAGTCTTAACAACAGTTTTTCCCCGTGAGTCTCAGGAGCATTTGTTATTATTTAATTTCTTGATGATAGCCATTCTTTTAAGAGTAAGAAGGAATCTCAGTATTGTTTTAATTTGTATTTCTTTAATGGCCAGAGACATTGAACATTTTTTTCATTGGATATTTTTATTTCTTCTTCTGAGAAGTACCTGTTTATTTCAACTACTTATTTTTTTGTTTGTGTCTTTTATTTTGGAGGAGGTCTAATTTTTTTGAGTTCTTTATATATTCTAGACATTAGTCCTCTGTCTAAGATATAGCTGGCAAAATATTTCCCCATTCTTCACTCTTGTTAATGGTTTTTTTTGCTGTGCAAAAGTTTTTTTTTCTTTTTTGTCTTTTTCTATCTCTTTCTCTTTTTCCCCCCATCAGTACTGGGGATCGAACTCATGACCGCATGCTTGCAAGGCAGGCACTTATGCTGCTGAGTAAAATCCCCAGCCTTCTTTTTTTGTCTTTTTGAGTCAGGTCTCACTATGCAGTTCAGGGTGGCCTTGAGCTCACTTTGTAGCCCAGGTTGGTTTCAAATTTGCAAGGATCCTCCTGCCTCAGCCTCCCTAGTACTGGGATTACAGGAGTGCACCACCACACCCAGTTTTCTACAGAAGTTTTTTTAATTTAATGAGATTTCATTTTTTTGATTCTTGGTATTAGTTCTTGCACAACTGGCTTCTGTTCAGAAAGTCCTTGCCCATGTCTGTGTCTTCAAAAGTTTTACCTATTTTAGAGACACTGGAATATAGCATGAGGAAGACAAGAAGGAAGGAAGTGGGTCCCTTGGACCCAGGAAAAATATGAAGTGCAAACTGAAGCCTACAGAGATAGTAAAAAGAAAAACTTCAATGAAGAAGAAGGTGATAGGTAGTAGCCCCTTCTCCCTGAGATGGGACTCATTGTGTGAGAGGAGCTATTTGAACCTTGGGACACTTGGTCATGGTGATGGTGCTGTTGATGGCTGGTGACCCCAGAGACCTCTGTAGAGAGATATGGAAGTGAAGGGAGTAGCAGACGTGGATTTAGTCCTCCCTCAGGGAGACAGCAATTATCTGGGAGCCATTTTGGAGACAGGCCTGATAAACTCAGAATCCAGAATTGCTGCTGGCTTCCTGGGATAGAGTAACAATTCAGGACACTGTTTCTACAGATGGTCTACTAGTGAAACCAGAGAGAGTCCTGGAAGTGGACTAGTCTTTTTCTTTTTCATTTTTTGTTAGTTTTTTAAGTTTTTTTCTTTTCTCTTTCTCCTTCATTTTTTTATGAGTATGAAAGTGGTTCCTAACCTCTTTGTGGGTGTGGTTCTCTTTTGTTCTTCCTTTAATCTCTTCCATCTCTCTTTTCTGTTAGTCTTTGCAACCAGTTTCCCCAAGTTGGCAAGATCCCCCTTTGTCCTTCCACCTTACTTCTAATCTCTTTCTATTCTTCCATTTCTCTATTTTCTCCTTAATCTATTTTATACTTTAACCCTGAGGACAAAATAGACATATTACAGACTTATATGTTGCATATAATTACTGGTGTGTTTTATATTTTGTTGTATAATCACAAATCTAGTTCATACAGTTAAAAGTTGAAAATTAAGGGTCATCTAGTTGTTTTCTAAGCTGTGTTTGATGCTATTGGTACCACTATAGCCAAAACTGACATAATTGTTCTAAACAGCTGTTGGTTCTGACAACCCATGGCTGAGATTAATTAAGAGTCACAGAAAAAACAGTGGCACAGTGCCAAAGAACTAGGGAACTAGGCCAAAAAAACAACTTCTCATCTCTAACAAACTGAAGAGGTAGGATCTTCCAACAGACTCAAAACCCAAAAACCAGCTACACCTGGAAGATACCTCAGAGAAGTATTCATCACCTAACAGTTCTAAATACTACCAATATAGCAACCCACTACAGGCTATTTACAAGCATCACCCCAGGAATTAAACTAAAAAAAGAGAGAAAAGAAAATGAGCAGAGACTTAAGCAAAATGCAGTACTAGACATCCAGTTCACCAAAGGCAAATCCAGGAGGCAATGAGGCAGGACAATCCAACCCCCCCCCCCACCAGGTCTCTCTGACATTGAGACAACAAGCAATTGAATGAGGCTCTGGGAAAAATGAAATCAGAAATAATCTCTCAGATAGCTACAGAAATTACCAAGATACACACCATGCTTTATGTTAGAGCAGACAAAGAAAAAAAAAATAGACAAGCTTAAGCAAATTATGGAAGCATAGCATAGGAAACAAATGGAATCCATAAAACAGAGTCAAGCAGATATCTAGGAGAGTAAAAACTCCACTGAAAATATTCAAAGCAGATTAGACCAATGTGGGGACAGGATCTCAGATATTGAAGACAGGCTTGCAGTTAGTGACCAGTAAAAGAAAAATTTCTCAAAAATAGCAAGGGACCATGAGAAATCAATCCAGCAGCTTCTAGATGAGACAAAGAAGAATAATTTAAGGTCAATTGGAGTCAATGAACAAGCAGAAGATACCACAAATGACATTAAAAACATCTTCACAGACACCATGAAAGAAAACTTTCCTGGAAGAGAAAAAAGAATTTGACGTACAGACACACAAGGCATATGGCACTCCAATTAGCAATGATCAAAACACACCTAAAGCCAGGCATATTGTAGTCAAGATTCCAGAACTTCAACACAAGAATAGAATTTTAAAAACTGTTAGAGAAAAGAAACATGTACTCTATAAAGGAAAGTTCATTAGATTACAGCTGATTTCTCAGCACAAACTCTCAAGTCAAGAAGAGCTCAGAGTTAAGTACTCCAAGTTTTAAAGGAAAATAACTTTCAACCCAGATTGATGTACTCTGAAAAACTATATTTTAAAATTGGTGGGTAATTAAGATACTTCCATGACAAAAAACATCTGAGGAAATTTATGACCACAGAACCAGCACTCCAAAATGTTTTGAAGGACATTCTAGAAAGAGACAATAAGGATCACAGCTCCATGAACCTCAACAAAAGGAATCCACTAGGGAAGACAAACAATTAGAAGGAGGGGAAAAATGTGGGAGGGGGGAGGGAAGATCCAATAACAGGAAAATAACATGACAAGGGTAAATCAATACATGTCAGTTATAACCATCAATGTTAACGATCTCAATTCACCAGTCAAGAGACACAGACTGGCAGAATGGATCAAGAGGTAAGATCCAACAATGTGCTGTATACAAGAAACACATCTAATTAAAAAAGAAATTCACAGACTGAAAGTCAAAGAATGGGAAACAATACTCCATGTGACAGGAACTCAGAAGAAAGCAGGGATAGCTATTCTATTTGCAGACAAAGTGAATTTCAAGCCAAAACTGATTAAGAGATATAAAGAAAGTCACTATATCCTTGTAAAGGGAACAACTGAAGAGGAAGAGGTAACAATGATAAATATATATATGCAACAAATACCAGTGTACTCAACTATATAAAACAATTACTAATGGGCATGAAAAATCAAATAAACCCTAATCAATGGTATTGGGAGACCTCAATATTCCACTGTCCAATATTCCACAAAAAGAAAGATTGATTAGACAAAAAATGAAATATTAGAATTAAATCAAACTTTTGAATAAATGGATTTAGTAGATGTCTATAAAGTGTTCTACCATACAACATCAGAATACACATTCTTCTCAGGTGCACATGGAACATTTTCTAAAATAGACCATATACTGGCTCATAGAACATGCTTAAGTAAATGAAAATTATCTCATGCATAGTATCAGACTGCAATGCAGTGAAATTGGAAATCCATGCCAAAGGAAACCACAAGAACTTCACAAACACATAGAAATTAAATAGTACCCTCCTGAACAACCAATGGATCACAGATGCAATTAAAGAAGAAATTAGACAGTTTTACAGTTGAATGATAAGGACATACAACATACCAGAACTTGTGGGATACAATAGAAGTAGTCTTAAGAGGGACATTTACAGCAGTAAATGCCCATATCAGGAAAACAGAGCAAGTGTATATAAACAACTTAATGTTGAACTGCAAACTTCTAGAAAAATAAGAGCAGGTGAAACCAAAAGCTCATACAAGGGAGGAAATTATAAAGATCAGAACAGAAATTAACACACTGGAGGCTAAAAAAAAATACAAAAATACAAAAAATTGAAGAGTTGGTTTTTTAAAAGATTAAATAAAATTGACAAATCCTTAGCCAATCTTATCAAAAAAAAAAAAAAGGAAAGAAAAGACTCAAATCCACATGATTAGGAATAAAAAGGGTGAAATCACAATAAACCCTGCAGAAATCCAGAAAATAATCTGTAACTACTTTGAAAATTTATATTCTAATAAGATGGAAAATACAGAAGAAATGAACAGGTTCTTAAGTACATATGAATTATCAAAACTGAATCAAAATGTTATAAAAATCCTAAATAACTCAATATCAATAAATGAAATTGAAGATGTAATTAAAAACTTATCAACAAAGAAAAGTCCAGATCCTGATGGATTCACTGCTGAATTCTACAAGAAATTTGAAGAAGACCTAACATCACTACTTCTCAAACTTTTTAATGAAATTGAAAGGGAAATAATACTTCCAAATTCATTCCTGGAAGCAAGCATTACTTGGATACCTAAATCAGAGAAGGATCCAACTAATAAAGAGAATTACATGTCAGTCTCCCTAACAAATACTGATGAAAAAAATCCTCAATAAGATACTGACAAGTGGGTTGCAGCAAATCATCAAGAAGACTGTGCACCATGATGAAGTGGGATTCATCCCAGGGATGCAGGGATGGTTCAACATATGTAAATCCATAAATCCATATTAACCCATATTATCAATATAATCCATTTAAATCCATATTAATAGAACTAAGGACAAAAATCATATAATCATATCAATACATGCAGAAAAGGCTTTTGACAAAGTCCAGCACCCATTCATGATAAAAACCCTACAAAAAATTGGAATAGACAGTCTTTATCTCAATCTGATAAAAGCCATCTATGACAAACCAACAGCTAACATCAGACTAAATGGACCAAAACTGTAGTGAGGCCACACTGACTCCATTTTGCTCCTGACATATCTGGTCAACAACGTTATTGGAAAAAGTGCAGGCCTTGAAACATTGCCCCTACCCCAAAGTAAAAACATGAGGTCTTGTAAGGTCAAGGAGCAAACAAGTTATATAACCTAAGCATGTGCAATTTGAGTTTCTTTGTTTCTTATCTCAATAAAAGCTGCTTGCTTAGGCTGGTTGGGCAGCAGCCCTTTTGCTACCCTTAGTGTATGTGACCCTTTATTTTCCCTTTGCTTGCAGAACCCCAACATCCGGCACCCAAACAGGGACTCAACAGTGGAGATATCTGCTGTGGAAGGTGACTTGCCTTCTCTGTGTTCCTGGGGTGGGACATGGCCCCTGACATAGCAACTTCATTTTCTTCAGAAAAATCCCTGGGTAAGTTATGGGAAATTTCCTGTCTGAAGTGCAGCAGAAACATAAGGCAGAACTGCTTTTTCTCCTTAAGAAGGGGGGCCATGTGCTCCCTGAGCATGATTTAGTACAACTTTTGGGAAAAATTCATGACTATTATCCTTGGTATCCTGAGGGAGGAACGCTCATTATGGAGGATTGGGAAAAGATAGGCAAACTGCTGCATGCAGAGCCTCGAGCTCCTATCTCTGTCCTACACACTGGGCATCTGTGCTGGGAAGCCATCACAACCCTTGGCCAGCAAACAGACAGAACACTGCATGGCTGACTTCCAGGTCCTTCCAGGTGTGCTGCTTCTGCTGTCACTACCTTAACTGGGCAAGGCCCTGTTTTTCTTTGACCACTCAACAGTTAGCTCCTCTTTCGATGTTTTATGGGGTCACACAGATCCTACTGATGTGATCTCTGACTCTCCTTCTCTACAGCAGACCCTTCAGAGCATTGCTCACACACTCACCACACTTATGGTGGATCGAGTCTTGAAGGACTGCCCTCTCTCCTTACTCATTTTTCATTCAGCCCCTTTGTCCACAGGGGCTCTTGTTGCCATCCAGAGCAGCAAGGTATTTATTGTTGAATGGTTACATTTACCCCACTCGCCTGGTAGTACTTTATTTCCCATTATCAATGCTATTTCTTCTCTTATCTCTTGAGGATGTCTGGCACACTTGCACTCCTTGGAATTGATCTCACTGATATCGTTTTACCACTTACTGAGGCTGACTTCTCCTTTCTGCTGCCCTTTACTATTTCTCTTCAAGTTGCTCTGGCTGACTATGCTGGTTCCATTTCTTTCAAAATGCCCCCAGACCCAGGCTGGTCAGGGCTGGTGCCCCTGCTGACCTGTGGAGGAGGGGATGCTTCTGTGTTATCCCCAACAGGCCCTGTGTGGATTCCTGCTTGTTGCATTCACCCTGTACGAAATGAGTTGGCACCACCGGCTGCACAACCCAATTCCACAGTTTTGCCTCTCCCTGAATCAAGCCCAACCACCTCAGAAGTGACCCAGGATAACGACTGCTCAGCCAGTGACCTGGGGTGATATAAAGGTGGTGATCCAATCTGCACAAGACTTGCTCTGAGCATCTGAAGAGGAACCCACTGCTGAAAAGCTTCTTGCGGCAGTATTTACCAAATTGACAATGAATTTTTTAATGCTTGTTTGTATTCTATTGCTATGTGTTTTGCAACCCACCATGGGGACCTTAGCATCCCACAACCTCCAGGAAAGATTAGAATACAATATTGGGGTTTAATTTGCAAAAATAGCTAATGTCTCTCATTTCCATCTTGCTTAAAAGACAGAAATAAAATACATTCTCGGGTCCTTTCTGATTCTGGTATGTAAGAACCCTGCCTTTCTAAGTAATTACACCTTTTTCTCCACTATTCCAAACAAAATTGCAACATATGCTGACTATCCAAATTGGGGCACTCCCACCCTTTAAAAACCTAATGCTGTTAAAATGTTCACTCCATATGTAGCAACTTCAAATGCCTCATGTGCTCATATTGAAAATTGTACTACTCAATGTCTTTGTCTTCCTAATAGTACTTGGAATTGTTCTTGTTAAGAGCTAATATTGTATGGACATGAACATGTTCCTCTCTTGCTGGATGGTTTTTCTCATGTGAAGAGTATACCTTCAATTATATCCCTGATAACTTATTGCATAACACAAAATGCTGCCTTAGTTGCCTTACTATATGTTGCCTTCTCCTGAATTTACACTGTCTGACACCTAACGGTCTACAACTAGTCTCACTGACCTATGTGGGGACTTTTCTATTAGCCTATTAACCAAAACAGAAATTTATGCTTTAGGTATTTCTCTGGTTGGTGTGCCTGCCCTGGCAGCCAGGGCCAATTGCAATGTTAATGCACTAGCTTGTCTCATGGCAAAACAAATTAATTATACTTCCACAGCTTTGGCATTATTAAACAAAGAACAAAGTGAGCACCGACAAGCAATTTTAGATAATTGTGCTGCAATTGATCATCTACTTCTACTGTATCATCGTGGATGTAATGAAATTACTCAAATGTGCTGTTTTAATTTGTCTGATGAAAGTAAATCCATTAATGGGTAACTTCATGATTTACAAGAACTTACCAAACAGATACATGTGTCCCAAGGACTCAATGCTGGATTGTGAAATTTCCTCACAGAATGGTTAACAGATATCAATTGACTAAAACAAATGTTTCTTTATAGTGTCACTGTCTTTATCTGCTTAATTGGTATGGGATGCCTTGTTTAATACATCCCATCCCTATGCAAAATGTTCATACCTAAAATGCCAGCTTCTAATATGGTAAGAAAGCCTAAACTAAAAAAAGAAGGAGGAGATGTAGAGAGGCCACACTGACTCCATTTTGTCCTGGACACATCCGGTCAATAGTGTTATGGGAAGAAGGCCTTGAAACATTTCCCCTATCCCAAGGTAAAAATATGAGGTCCTGGCAGGAGCTAAATATGGCAGACTGGTAAGCAGCAGAATACAGAGCCTCTCTGACAGAGACAGCTCAGATGCCAGAATAAAACATTCTGGAGAGATTGGGAGAGAGGGAGATGGATTTTCTCAACCCACGAAGAAACTGAAGGGAAAAGAGCTCAAATACGAAGTCCTGGGGCTACCATTAGAGAAGCTAAGATCAGCAGTCACAGTGCTCTCACCAAGCTGCCTGAATTTGTGCCACCAAATCTGCCCTGAGCTGCCCTGCATGTGACTCACCCAGAGCCACTGCGAAATCACACCGCAGCCATGCTGAAGTCAGAGGTCAGGGAGCCCAACAGAGAACAGAGCCAGAGAGGGACTGGCATTAACCCGCAGTGAGTGCTGGGAAAAAGGCCCTCTCATGGGAAAGGGGCGACCAATTGGATGACATGTTGGAGTTGGGCAGGATGGGCCTGAACTAGGAATGGCAGTGACTTCAGGTAGTTGCTCCCCTCCCAGAGCAGATTGGTGGGATCTGCTTGGTCTGGGTCACACCCCTGACTGGGACCCAATAAATCGTCCCAAACCGATTCCCTATGTGCAGCATGCACTAATGCAGTCAAGGCCTCTGAAGGTTGACTGCCTGGAGGGGAGGGGCCAACATAGCACCTCAGTGCTAACAGCAACCTGGAGAGGGCAGAAACCCCTAGCCAGCATGCTTCATAGGAACTATAACCAATAAGGAAAGGGGCTGGGAACTCCATTATATACCTGTATGGAAGAAACCAAAAACATGACAAGAGAAAGAAATAAGAAAAAGTCCTCAGCCCCCAACCCTGAGAATATTAATCCAGGAGAGGTAAATACCAAAGAGATTGAGGGCAGCAAACATGCAACATCAAATACAGCATCAGTGTACATAAAGAGATATCTTTGGGACCTCGTAGATGAGCTCAGAACTGAAATATTAATTCAAGTAAAGCAAGATATAAGTAGATTACTAAAAGAAATGCTAAGCACCTCTCAAGAAGACACAGACAGAAGAATGGAGGAACGCAAAAAAAGGAGAGAAACATTCAATGAAGAATGTAAAGAAAACTTAGAATACATGAAGCAGATTCAAAGAGATTACCAGGAAACTAAAAACTCCATAGAAAGTTGGCAAAACTGCTTGAAAGACACTAAGGATAGACTATCAAAACTTGAAGACAGGTTTGCAATGTGTGATCATGAAAGGAAAGATCTCTTAAAAATAACAAGGAAACAGGCAGTAACAATACAAAGGCTAGAAGATGAAAGGAGGATCTATAAACTAAGAATAAAAAATGTGAATGAAGAAATAGGAGTCAAAATAAAGGAATTACAAAGGCTATTCACAGAAATTATTAAGGAAAACTTCCCAAACATAGAAAAAGGAAATGATATGCAGATGTATGAAGCACACAGAACTCTAGCCACCTACAACCCAAACAGAGCTACACCCAGACACATAATAATCAAGATCCCAGAAAGTCAATATAAGAACAGAATATTAAAAGCCATCAGAGAAAAGAAGCAGGTCACCTATAAAGGAAAACCCATCAAAATCATGGCAGACTTCTCGACACAGACCATGAAATCAAGAAGAGCTTGGAGCAAAGTAATCCAAGCCTTGAAAGAAAATAACTTCCAGCCCAGATTGATGTACCTTGAAAAACTGTCTCTAGAAATTAATGATGAAACAAGATGCTTCCATGACAAAGAGGAACTGGGGGAACTCAAGACCACCAATCCAACCCTACAAAAAATACTGAAGGACATTCTAGGGAGAGAGAAAAAAAATACCAGGATTTCAGGAACAGTGGCAGAGAGGCCTCAATGAATGGGGCAGAAAGTGGAATGAAGGAGGAATGTGGACAACCAATGGCAGAAAAATAGCATAGCAAAAATGAGGCAGGGAAGGTTGGCTATAATCTCTAACAGAGATGGCCTTGATATACTAACAAAAAGAAACACAGGCATAGTAGCTCAGGAGATAAGATGCTCTGTATTAGAAACATAATTAACCTGAAAGAAGGTTTATGGGCAGAAAGTCAAATATGAGAAAACAATGCTCTATGTGACAGGGAACCAGAGAGAAATAGGGGCAACTCCACGAGCACCTGCAGATAGGTTGAAAAGACATGATACTTTTGTGCAGTAGGGAACTACTCAGCTATAACAAAGGAAAACCTTGAGGCTTCTATAGGTAAAAGAATACAACTTGAGATTAAGCCCAGGAGTCTGAAGGTTCAGAATCTGTTAGGGTAAATAGCAGGTTGCTCCCCTCAATCTAAAAATTGAGGGAGTTAGTGGGACCCAAAATGTGCAGTGCACCCTGTGGGAGTGAAAGGGGAGGAACTGTCTAAAAAAGGAAGGCAGAGGATATTGCTAATAGTGTAACAGGATTTAAAATCTACAATAGTCTCACCACTCTGTTTAGATGGATTATGTTCTGTTCCAGTTTGCTACTTGCACTAGATTTGAGGGCATGAAAGCTATCCCCAAAATAGCAGGATGTATTATGGTAATCATCCTTAATTTCCTACTAACTTAATCTGAAGCCCTGTATAATTTACACTGTCTTGTTATGACTGATCTTATTTGAATCTGGTTTGTTAGATTGTTGTTTTGTATTGACTGATTTTATTCAAATCTGTTATGATTGATAGTATCAAGTCTAAGAGTATAGGCAATTACACTGAAGATGTCAAGGTTCACTAGGAGACTCACTCTGGTTTGACTATCTGTTTTTGAAGTTTTACAATGTCTCCAATGTTTTGTTTTTATTAATATTATTATATACTGCTGAGACATCATAGTAACCATTGTACATCACCTTGTATTGTGTTTTTTTTAAATAATTTTATTTAAAAAGAAAAAACAAAACAAAACAGAATAAAGGGTAGCGACAATACAGTATTCCAAGAAAAAAGGAAAACAATAACAACAAAAAAAACCTAAGAAATTATTACTTGACAAATTACATACTGACTTCTTGGAAATAGTTGTTCAAATTACAAAGTTAAAACATATAAAGTAGACATTCAAACAGTGAGACTGTTAATAGCTCTGCTCCACAATCTGACAAAAACAGCAATATGGTCATCCATCTTACCCACTCAAATATACATGCAATTATATCAAAAGGGTAAAATTAAACACAACAAAACAGAGCAAAGTGGATCACAAGAAAGCAATGTAAGAGACAAAAATTTCAAAACTAGACAACTGGAGATATTCACTCTCTATGATATTGACTCTTGTTTTCTTCCAAATAGTTGTCCAGATTGTCACATATAAGGAATTCACATGAAACAACCTAGTATGGAATTGATCTGAGCATGACGAGTAGGGCATTACAGGTCTTCAAGACCAGACATTAGGGAAGGCAAGAATGGCTGTCATAGTGTCTCTCATTCTCCTCAAAACAGCTGTCCATACCTTAATGTGTGTTGAACTTAAACAAGGCAAAGCAAGCTAAGATCACGTTGAACAAAAAGTGATAGTTTTGCTGAACTTCACATCATGACATTATGGAGTCAGCACTGGGTATTGTAGTGTCTTTTTCTTCAAAGTAGTTGTTCATTTCAACATGTGTTATATAGTTGGTTCTCGTAAACTGTTTATAAGCTCTACATATGCATGAGTCTCTACATGTATATCTATCATTTTTGTATTAGCAGGAAAAACAAAACAAAGCAACATAAAACAAAACAGTTCCTAGAAAAGCATGAGGCAGAAAAATCACATAAAACCACAATACAAGGTGATCTACAATGGTTACCATGGTGTCTCAGCAGTATATAACAACATTAATAAAAACAAAGCATTAGAGACATTATAAGACTTCAAAAGCAAGTAATAATCAAACCAGAGTGGGTATCTTAGTGAATCTTGTCATCTTCAGTGTAGTTGCCTATACTCTTAGATTTGATGCAATCCA
>PVJX010037864.1:0-16680 GCA_004027295.1 Dolichotis patagonum
ACCACTGTAGAGGTCAGTCTGGAGATTCCTCAAAAAGCTGGGTTTGGAGGTCCCATTTGACCCAGCTATTTCACTTCTAGGCATATTCCCAGAAGAACTAAAAACATCATACCACAGTGATATATGTGCACCCATTTTTATAGCAGCACAATTTGTAATAGCCAGATCTCGGAAACAACCTAAGTGCCCATCAACTGATGAATATATAAAAAAGTTGTGGCATTTTTATACAATGGAGTACTACTCAGCTATAAAGAATGACCACATTGAGATATTTATAAATAAATGGACATGACTTGAAGTAATACTCATAAGCGAAATAAACCAGACTCACATGTGTAAATACTGCATAGTCTCCCTAGTATGAGAGTTCATAAAAGTATATAAGATTTTATGGTAAGCATGAGTCCCCATCTCATAGCTTTGAAGCCTTTCAATGTTTTCATTCATCAGTTGGAATGGCTTTATTCTGTTTTGTTTGACTATATCATGCGTGATGATATGAACAGCTGTTTTGAAGAAAACAAAACATTATGACAGCTATTGCTGATTTAATATCATCCTTCTTAGAAGTCCTACCATGCTTCTATTCTTCTAGTACCATTGGTTCTATCTATCACATTGTGTCTTATTGGGATTTAAATATGTGTGATAGTATAAACAAATTTTTTTATCAAAAATGAGATATTATAGTACCCATTGATCATTCTCTGTTATTCGGTTCAGAATGCCCTGTAATTCTTTCACTCTTTGAATGGTTTTATACTATTTTGTTATGTTTGATATTATTGTATTTGAAACTATGCTCAACTAACAAAGAAAGAGGTATTGTGATAGCTACTGTTATTGTCTGATTATTTTAATGTAAGGTACTCTGTTGCCTATGTTGTCCTGTTCTGAGCTTCTCTGTTCTGCCCTCTTTTGTTTTATTCTCTTTAAAATAAAAAAAAATATAGATGAGCACTGGATAATAAATAGAGACAAGTTAAAATACCTCCTCCTATTACATATCTTATTGTTTCAAAAATATTTCAATACATATGCTAATGGGTTTCATTTATGCTATGACTTTATCTTAGTTTACTGACAGCAAATTTTGTGCTCTTATTTGTTTCTTTTTTGTAAGAATCTTTTAGGTTCATGTCTTGTACTCTTGAGTGACAACTTCGAAGTTAGTGATACAGTGTAAGAACTTATTCTGTTATTATTTCATTATGAAATTTTGTGGAGTTTTTAATACAAATAAAAGAATGAAAAAAAATAGCTGGGCACACAACTGTAATCCCAGCGCATGACTATAATCCCAGCACTCTGGAGGCTGTGGCAGGAGAATTGCCGGGAGTTTGAGACCAGCCTGAGCTACATAAGTGACTTCAAGCCCAGCCTGCTCTATATAGACTCTGTCTCAAAATATAAATAAATAAAATAAAAACTGGAAAGAAACAGAATAGACATATATTTTCTTGTGATTTGTGCTAGGTTCAACTGAACCCTTGTATATTATATAAAAAATAAACATAAGATTTTATCTTGCTAGAAACATTGGGTCCTGAAGAACAGCAAAGCAGTAAGCTCACTGGCTTTCATTTTGCCTCATGTAAATTAGACTTGGAACTAAAGAAGCTGTAACACTAAAAATCAGAGAATGCAGACCACTTTAAGAAAGAGATTTCTCAAAAACCATCTCTCTCTAGCCAAAGCATAAGAAAAATGGACTGCATAGTAACACAGAAGACTTTCATAAAATAATCACTCTATGCAAGTCAAATACTACTGAAAACCTAGAGTTACTTGAACTCATGCCAACAAAAGCTGACTTATGAAATCAACTCAGCAGACTGGGTGTGGAGCTGGTATCAAGGTATTCTTAAGTTGCCAGTGGGGAACCCCATTGGAGGCAAGGCTCCAACCATAGCCAGACCATAGCAAGAAGTCTGTGGGTGTCACTGGAGGCCATGCAGGGAACCTGGACTTCTACCTTACCTAGGAGTAATGAGACCACCCCTCCCACTCTGCATCAGAGTGGGAGAAATTGAGATATATAGTCTTACAATACAAGGCTACATGCTAAGCTTTTATTTTTAAAGTAAGTCATTGTATAAAGAACAAACATGATCTAAAAGAAGTAAATACTATAAGCAGACGTCATCAGAGAAGTGTCTAACAAAGATTTAAAGCACCCATAATAAAAATGAAAAAGAACTGAAAACCTCTGAAAGAAGTAGAAAGTCTCAGCAATGGCATAGAGTCACAGATAGGAACAAATTTAGTGTGATAACTGATATGTAAACATAAAAATTTCAGTGGATGTGCATAAACCTGAATAAAAGTGTCAGGGAAAGAATAAGTAGACTAAAAACAAGAATGATACAGTTTAATAAATCTAATCAGAGAAGAAACAGATCAAATAAAAAAATGAACAGAATCTTTGGGAAAAGAACAAAAGACTTAACACTTGAGCTTTCAGAGTGTGGAAAGCAAGGAAGAAGTGAGTGGTAGCCTGCTAACAACCACTGCCTGAGAAAGATTCAAATTTGACATGAAATATGAACGAGCAGAGAAGAACTTCAGAGATCACAAACAAGATATACTTGAGGAAAACATGCCAATATATATCATAGCAAAATGTGAGGGCTGCATTTATTTATTTTTAAACTTTTTATCAATATGTTTGTAACACATACTGATTATATTCATCTTACGGAACTGATACATACAAATATCAAATCTTGATCATTTTTATTCTCCCTGATGTCCCTTCTCTTCCCCCTCCTTCCTCAGATCCCTCTTCCATCTCTACACAGTCTACCTCCCTTTTGCTTAATGTCTATTTTTTTCTTTAAATTATGTTCTCTCATGTTAGCAAAACCACAAGATACTTACTGTGACTGAGTCATTTTATTTACTTTTATGATATCAAAACCCATCCATTTTCCCAAAAATGACTTTCATTTATCCTTTATGGTTGAATTATTGTGTTAATACCATATTTTCTTATTCCAGTCATCTGTTGTGGAGCACATAGACCCTTTCCATGGTATAGCAATAGTGAGGCATGCTGATAAAAACAGGTATACACTCTTGCACTCTTTTGGGAAGAGACTCAGGGAAGGCAGATCTGGATCAAATAAAATGTCTTTATTTAGTTTTCTAAAGAATTTCCTCAGTGATTAATTTACAATCCCTCTATGTAGAAAACTGAGTTTTAAAACAGCAAAACAAAACTTGTGAGGTGGCCTCAGAGAAACAGGGAAATAATTAAATAATTAGAGTGACAGGAGATTTCTCATCAGAAACCAGTCAGGGGTCAGAGATGTGGCAAAGTACTTTTCATGTGCTAAAAGGAAAAGGGGGGAATTCAAGACTTTCTGAGAAGAATGAAAACTAAGATAATTTGTCACCAAGATACCTAAAAGAATGCCCAAAAGAAATGCCCTAAAGACAAAGGCAATAACAAAAATAAAAATCTTAAATCATGGCAAAAGAGAAAAAAATTTAGTACACAGAGACACAGATGAATTCAGCAAAGTTTCTGCCTGTTTTTGAGACTTTTTGTTTTATTTTTGAAAGAGTGGTCCTGGAAAGCTGTGGTGGGAGTCAGGAGCAAGGGGTAGGACCCAACTGTAGTCACCTTTCCCAGTGGCACCTTTCCCCAATCAATACCTGTGCCCACCCTAAGCACCATCCAGGTCAGAGGTTATATGAGTATCCTAACCCGCACGTGCGGGTTAGAGAAGGCCAGGCTGCCTGTGGTCGTGGACTTCTCTCCATGTCCTTGGGAATAAAGGTCTCTTTATCTCATATTTTGCTGTTTCATCATGACAAAAATCCTAATAATTGTATTATTTGGTATGGGGGATCGAACTCATGACTGCATGCTTGCTAAGAAGGCACTTGTGCAGCTGAGCAAAACCCCCTGCCCTTTTTGAGACTTTTAAACTATGTTTGGTGATGGAAATAAAAAAATAAAATTATTTTTAATTTTTGTAGTTTAAAAGCCTAGAAAAAAGCAGGCTAAAATAAGCTGAGAGCAAGCTGAAGAAAATAATAATCACAAGAGCAGAAATCAATAAAATTGAAACAGAATAAAATAGAAAAATCAATGAACCAAAGTTGGTTTTTTGAAAAATGTCAAATATATTAACAAACCTCTAGCAAGAATGAAAAATTATAAAGATACAGGAGACAGCAATTGCCAAGTTAACAAATACAAAACAATCAGTGGATATCACTGCCGTCTCTGCAAATATAGAATAACAAGGCAGTGTTAGTGGCAATATTATACTGATAAATTTGAAAAATTATATAAAGTAGACCAATTTCTTAAAAAGTACAAAGCACCACAGTTCTCCCATTATGAAATAGAGAACTAAATAGCCCTTAACTCTTCAACAAATCGAGTTTATAATTTACCCACATCCAACAAAAATCTTCAGACACCCATGGTTTTATTAGAGAACCCTAAAAGAAAACCAAAATTAACACTAATTATATCGTCTTTTCCAGAAAAAAAAAATCGCAGAATCACTACTTAGTTCATTCTACAGAGGTGGTTTTACCCTGAAATACAGGAATAACGGAGCATGTCCTTGGGGACTGTACCACCAGGTCCTAACTCTCTCTCTCTCCCCTGGCACACTCTTCACGCTCCCTAATCTCTGGGAAGTGAGGAGCTGTGTTACCCCACATTCTCCTGTCTTTATATTCTGCCTCATCTCAGCTGCAAAGCAACACAGCTGGTTGACCGTGGACTGTATCTTCTAAAAACCTGAGCAGAAGTCAACCTTTCTTCTCAAAGTTCACTCTCTCGAGTGTCATGTCACAGTGAGACAAAACTGATTAATATATTCACTCATGCAATATCTAATAAAAAGAAATATGCATGCCAAACAAAATAAATCTGTAGTGTTTAAAAAGGCAAGACTGTTAATGTAGAAGACTTAATAAAATCTATAAAAAGGAAAACAAAATTTATTAGAACTAACCAATGAGTACAGAAATATTGTATAAGGTAAAAATACAGAAATCAATTATGTTTCTGTATATTGGTGCTAAGATCTAGATAAATGTTTCCCCATAGGTACAAGTATTAGTTGTTTAGTTCAGTCTGTTTGTGCCTTTGGAAGTTGGTAGAATATGGAAGAAATGTGTCTCAGTGAAAAGAGGGTCTTTAGGTCACTGGAGGCATGTTTTCAAGGGAAACTGCTGGTCTTTGGTCTCTCTTTTGCTGACATTTAGCTCTCAGTCATGAGGTGAGCTGTTTTGCTCTGGTAACAGTCAAACCCTTACATATGGCCTGCAATGGGCCCAAAAGCAGGAGGATCAACCACTCATAGACTAAACCCTTCAAAACTATGAATCAAAGTAATTTCTCACTTTAGATATTGACTATTTTAGTAAATTTGTTATAGCGATGGCAAGTAGGCTAAAACAACCAGAAGTTGACACATGGACTCAATTTCAAAATGTAACACCATTTACAATTACTGACAATAAAATATTTTCATACAAGTCTAGCCAAACACACTTAGTACTTTAATTTTAAAATATAAAATGTGGGCAAAAGAAATGAAAAAATCCAAAATGGACAAATGTACTGGGTTCCTAACTACCAGTTCCTTTGCTGTGCCCTTGCAGTGAAGCAGATATCACAACAGAAGGGGGTGGCAGAAAATACTTCATAGGAGTCAGGAAACAGAGAAAGGGGGAAAAACAAGGGTTAGGACTTGATGCTATAGTCCCCAAAGTCATGCTCCCATGACTCATTCCCTTCAACTGCACTCCAGCTCTGTCTGCATCACTTCTCAATAATGTCATCAAATTAAGATCATACCAAGGTGTCCCTGTGGAGTTCCCATCAAAATGCCACTATCTTCATAGATGTAGGTAAGCACATCCAATAACTTACACACAAGGGGAAATAAATGAGAGTAGCAACTGTGATTTATATCTAAGTGTTCCTCCAAATCTTCATGAACTCATAGGTGGGGCTTTGGGAGATACCTGGTCCATGAAGGTGTGACACTCATCAGCGGATTAGTACACAGATGAACTGATACTTAACCATGAAGTTGGGAAGTGAAACCTGGTGAAGAAGATGGGTCACTGGAAGTGTGTCCTGGAAGGACGTACGTGCCTCTGTTCCTTCCTCCTCCCTTCCTTGTTGCCATTCCATAAGCAACACTCTTCCTCCATGTCCTTCAGCAGTGCCACACTGCCTTGGAGTAAGATGACTGTGGACTGAAATCTCTATAAACTGTGAGCCAAAATAAACCCGTCCTCCCTTAAGTTGTTGGCGTTGAACATTGTCAGTGATGAGAAAGTCACTAAGACAATAGCTAAAAACAAAATCTTAAAAAAAAAAAAGATGGGAAAGACTCATTCTGAATGATCTAAAGATTTCTCATATAGCTACAATGTGACCATAGCAGAAAGAGACATGCAAAAGAGCCTAGAAATAGATCTGTGCAAAAGTATTCAACGACTCAGCAGAAGAAAGAGCCATTTCAACAGATTGTAGAAGAAATAGGATGTCCACAGGCCAAAAATGAAGCCCTAAGTAGAAAATATGTAACAATTTTATTCAAAATGAGTCACATACTAAAAAATAAGATTTGTCTATAGTACTTCCAGAATAAAACACTGGAGAACATAACCATGATCCAGTGCCAGGCAAAGAGTTCTCAGATTTGACGTCCAAAGCAATGTTTATTTAAAAAAAATCAATGGAATGTTAACAAAATTTAAAGATTCTGTTTTGCAAAACATCCCATTAGGAGCCTATTCATTTCACTTTCCCTTTTTTGATTGGGTCATTTATTTTGAGATGTATGGTTTTTGTTAATTTCTTTATACATTCTAGATATCAGTCCCCTGTCTGGTTATAATCAAGAAATCAAATAATAAAAAATACTGGCACAGCTCTGAGGAAAAAGGAACACTTCCTTATGTCATTGGTGAGATTATAAACTGGTACCATCACTGTGGAAATCAGTGTGGAGATTCCTCAAGAAACTTAGGTAGCAATTCTATTTGACCCAGCTATTTCCTGTCTAGGTGTCTCCCAGAAAGAGTTAATGACATTGAGTTACAGTGATGCATGCATACCCATGTATATAGCACTGTAATTGACAATAGCTAAATCTTGAAAGCAGTCTATATGTTTATCAACAGAGGAATGGATAAAGAAAATGTGGTATTTATGCACAGTGGAGTACTATTCTGTCATAGAAAAAGATAAACGAGTCATTTGTAGGAAAATGGATGCACCTTGAAAACATAACACTAGGTGAAATAATCAGACACAAAAGCTTAAATATCACATGATTTCTTATACAAGAATATTTAAAATAATAAAAAGAGAAAAATTAAATATAGATAATAGGAGGCAGGGAGATAGAACTTTCTCAAATAGGAAGGGGATTAAAAGAAGGGGCAGGGAGGTGAAGGGAATTTTATAAAAAGGAATTAAGATATAATATGTGCTCAAACCAAATACTTTCAAGGAATTTAAATACTGTGTACCTAAACCAAGAACTAAAAAATAATACTATTAGAGAAGTTATGGTAGAGCAAGAGACATGAGTGTATTTGATAATATGTTAAATACGTTAAAACATATTGTCGTGTTATATATATATATACATATTTCGCTAATATTAAATGTGTATGTAAACATACACACACGTCTTCAAAAACTCAAGTGAAAAAAACCCAAACAATCCTATGAGAAAGGAAAAGAAGTGAGGAAATATTTTACCAGGATGGACATACAGATAAATAAATAAGCACATGAAAATATATTCAGCCTAATTAACTGTGGAGGACCACCAGACGGCTCTCCTTCAATACAGAGCAGTCACCTCCACTTGGCTAAACCTGGCCCAGTCTCTGTGTACGGATGTGTGTGGAGCTGGCTGAGCCATTTCCTTTTCTCTTCAACTGGCTCTTAGTAATGTCAATAGGGCTGGCTGCGGTGCTGATGCGTAATATTTGCAGCCAGATGACAGTTGCTCTTTCCTCACCTCAGTGTCTCCCCACGATGGTGGAGCCCAGTGGGATGGCAGAACCAATGCTCCAGGGCTGTCCACTGGGTTTGAGCCTCGAGATGAGAGGCTATGTCTTCCCAGGGCACCAAAGTTTGTACATCAGAAATTGAAGCAACAGCCTCGTAAACGTGCAATGCTACCTCACTTATCTTATGCAGATTGGTCTTTCTGCATCTCCTTCTCTCTGCATATTGCAGAAGTGCTTTCTGGCCTGCTAGCTAGCTCAGCTCACAGCACTCACATAATTCCTGCCATCCTCACAGTCACTCACTCCTTCTTCACGAATTAATAAAATCCAGTTGAGGCCCAGGGTCATTGCCTTTGTTCCAATGAACCTTTGTTTGGACCAGACTCAGGACCTCTTGGCTCCCTTTAACTGTAAAATATGTCTTAATGTTTTTACTTTCACCATGGATTTCACAGGGGGTGGTAGATTGGAATTAATTCACCGGGATTCTAAAGGCGTTTCCATGAGATTACAAATATAAACTTCCTGGATTGTGATGAGGGCAGGGAAAAGGCCTCCATGATTAACTACGAAGGAAATTGATCAAAATGGCCAAAAGCACAAATAGTGGCCATGCCAAGTACTAGAAAGCAGGCAGAGAAGTTGGATTGCTCATATATTCCCAATATACAGTGAGACTGTAAATAGCACAGCCAACCAGGAAACATCCTGGCACTTTGGTTTTTTGAAAACCCAAATATTGAAATCCTGTATGACACAAAATTGTATTCTTGAGCATTTATATCAGATAAATAAGTACTTTGTTAGCACAGAAACCTGTTTAAAAGTATTTACATCTATCCAAAATAATCAAAATCTGTGCACAACTCCTACGTCCTTCAGTGTACGAATGACTAAAGTGATGCAGACTAACTGATCTGATTGAAAACCTTAGGACTCTCAGACATGGTGAGCCCAGTAAGAATGCTCCTCCTTCCTGGGCTCACAAGGTAGCATCCTCTGCAGGATGGTGGGAAAAAAATGAGGACTTCAGTCCTTGTTGCTAGGACTTGCTAAGTAGCTTTCTTATTTCCACTTTAGCAAGTCTGTTAACACTGTGTTCTCCACTTTGGCTTTCATCAGTAACAAAGATGTTTTTAAAACCGTATGTGCCAGTTAGTATACTTCTCAGTGGCCTCAGAATTCAAATAATGAAGCACGGTGCTGCTTATTGAGAATTACTTAAGCCATTATTAAGTAAAATAAATCTGAAATACTTTGTTAAAATGCTAAGATGCCACAGCAAGACACTATCTACTGGGGAGAGTGGATTGGTCAATAGAAATGTACTTTTCTGACACTTTGGAAGGCTAGGGTCCAAGACCAAAGTACTGGCAGATTTGACTTCTTTTGATGCCTCTCTTTGATTTGTAGAAAGTCGTCTTCCTGGTCCATCCTCACAAGGTCTTTTTTGTACACATACATCCCTGCTAACTTTTCCTCTTTTAAAGACACAAGTAATATTAGATTAAGACCCTACTCTTATGAACTCATTAAATCTCAGTTACCTTTTTAAATGAAGAATAAAACAAAATATGATGACAAAATAGTAAGAGAATAGTAATAGTTAACATATTGTGTATTGTTATTTTATAAGTTGTTACTCAGAATACAAGATAAGTACGAGCCTTATCTCCAAATATAGTTGCTTTGGAGGTTAAGGCTCTCAATTTATTTGGGGGAAACCAATTCAATGTGTAGTAAGTCACAAACTTTATAACAAACTAATATTGAGACATTAACAGAGAAAAAATATTTTTAATACATAAGAAAAGAATATTGTCAAGAATACATGAGCTGTGTTTCAATAAAATATCAAAAATTTATAAATAGAAAAACTGATAAAGCTTGTAAAAAAGGAATCTCAGAGGTGAATATATCTGAATGCAATAAATATGAAACTAAAGTCATCATTGATAGTAATTCACTAAAGGAATATTAAGACAGATGTAATCTTCACTACTGGGGAACAGTGAAAACTAATACTGGGAAAATAGAAGTTTTATTCTGATAATTTGAGAGTAGATTTACTTAGTCACTTTGGAATTTATTCTTATTTGAAGATAAATGTTGATGCATGAATTAATACCCATTAACTCTTATGTTATGTGCTCGTTCATGTGAAATTATCATGTGGGCAAGAACATTGTTGGAAAAGAATTATGTTTATAAGAAACATCGAGGATATTAACAGAAAATATCTTGGACATTGGTAAGATGAGTAGACTTGGAAGAAAGAGACGATGTTTGCAGGGACCAGTAATGTTTACTGCCCAGGACAATAAAATCATGGCTGTCCCCAGAAGGAATACCAGGCACATGTACGTGCAATGCATCACAGGAAGTTTAGGCTCACAAAGGTTAGATTCTTCTTCTCTGATGCAAATCTACTATGTGCCTGTCCCTGCTGGGTCGCTACCTTGCGCAAAAAGGAAGCTGGAAAGGAACAGGAATTAAGTGCCAATGTGATGCTTGTGCCCTCTGAGTAACGAAATCTTTGCCAGTGTCTCAGGGGTCTCCTATTTTCAAGCAGATTCAATGGAACTGCAGCAGGATAACTTGTACAAATAATCAGCTTACGGATAAGGTATATTTCCAAATGTTAGCAGTTGGTCATGGACACACTAAGTGTGGCGCAGTCTATAATCATAAAAATTACAATCAAGTGAAATGTACAATGGCAAGATGTATTTTTAAAAATTATATTGTGCCATACCTCAGTTAAACTGAGGGAGGTTAGTAACATGTTTAATCATCATGATTGGTACCATGAAAGTCTAGGTTATTCTACTGTTGGTAATTTTTATTGATTTGACCTAACATTTATATCAACATTAATAGATCTCAGAAATATAAAACTGAAATTTAAATATTTGCTCATTGGAAAACAATATACAGAAATGTTTAAAATGTAAACTTACTCTTTCAGCTCACATTGATGGAACAGATATTCTATTCTATTGTGGAAGAGACCCTGACTTTAGGATAACAGAGGACCCTTGACTGACTGAAAGGAGGATGAATTACTGGGGGATTTCATATTCTTACTCCAATGACAATAAAGGATGGAAGTAAATATCATAATATGCTAAATAGTTCTTCTTATATGTGTGCATACTTGCCAGTTTCCACAAAGATTCCTGAGCCCCTCTTGCTATAGTATAGGTACATTATTTTGTTATTAAACACCATATTAAATTAATATAATGTATTTATGCAGGGCTCAAGATCATGACCACAGGTGGAAAAGTTGGCCCCTCCAAAAGCCTTTTCAGATTTCTACAAGCAGTGTCAGTTCCCTGCTCTCACATTTTCTCAAAAGGTTTACTTTGGTTTCTAGGCTGTTAAGTTTTTATGTTCTTTTTTTCCTAGAAAATGCATTATGAGTCACTCTGAAGGGTATGGGCCTACCATAAAAATTTCACCATGTGTCATTAAATGTCATATAGTTCAGCAGTAGGAAATTTTTCTCTCATAATGAGAAATGCAAAATCTGAGCTGGTTTCAGATTTTTATTAATTTTAATCCTGAGTTCATATACTGAAAAACATCTTTAGTGTTATCTTTCCATTTCTTAGTATATAATGTTAAAATTTTTTGAAAGGTGTATTTCTGAAGTTGGTCATAAGTACCTAAATAAAAACAGCATGAGGAAAATTAAATCCATCAATTTTAAAGAGATATCTACTCGTATCCTTTTTTATAGATGAAAATATAAAGACTTTTCTAGATAATTTCTATGTTCACATATGAATTCACATCTTCTGACCCACCACATAATACTAATTTTAGCACATGAGGTTAGAGCAAGAATGATAACTAACCGTTATTGACTATTAAATAAATGTATGTCAGGAATTCTATGCTCTTTCCCTAACTTTTTAAACATCACACAGACCTGCAAATTAATACGAGATTTTTTCCATGCTCCAGATGAGGGAAGCAGGGGTCCAAGAACTGAAGTACACTTTCCACCACCCTGTGTAGAAAACAGAAGAGGCGGGATGCCAGCCAAAGCAGCTTGACTCCAGAACTCAGTCATATTCTCAACCACCCCAAGATTCATTGGGAACAACAGAGATCTTTCAGTACCGAAATTTAACTTTGAGAATGAACTTCTCTAATCTTCATAGATGATGAAAGAGAGAGCTATTCTTTTAATTTAATGACTATAAAATATGAAGACCAGAAGGAAAATGCACTGGAATTTTGATCTTTGAGCTAACAAAATGAAAATAATATGAGCAATACTCTTTTAGAATTTCAATGCACTGGTAATTGAGATGTGGTAGTTAGTTACTTCCCTAAGAGTGGGGTGAGGAGAGGGATGGTAAAAATAGTGTCTGCCTTTCAAGAGACATAATGTTGCCTCAACTTTAATAAATCATGGCCTTGAATATGGTTTGGTTATTTTAGTACAGTAGAATGTCATCCTTAGAAATCCTCAACTAGGGTAAGATTCACAGAACCTGCTACTGTGTGGCAGAAAAGGAATTGAGAAATTCAAAGTCATTATTTATTATTTAGTAAGCACATAACGTTCCTGTGTTGTGCTGGTATATTGTAAGATCTTTATGTGTATGGCTATATTTGGTTTTCATAGGATCTATATGAAGTTGGTATTGTAATGGTTCTCATGCTACCACTGAAGAAACAGTGCAGTGAAGTCAAGGTTTTCACCTTTATAAGTTTATATTCAGAGTTAGTCTTAATCACCACCAGGCTGTCTCTACTATTAACTATTAGTGGAATAAAGCAGAGGAAGTGCTTTTCATTTCTGGTTAGGAAAGTGAAGCTTAAAGAGGCTAAGTAAATTGTTCCAGTATTTATTTTTACATAGTTACAATGGAACAAAGACTGTTTGTGTCCTACATCTGACCACGTTTTCTCCTTCTCTCTCTCTCTGTGTCTGTCTGTCCATTTTTGTCATAGTGAAAGACACTAAGCATATAATAGATTTTGCTTTAATTTCTACAACTTTAAGTCATACCTCCAGCCTTACAGTTTTACCACTGTGCTGGAATAATCTACTTTAGCTACAGAGTTGTGCTTCTTATTACCTGTTTTACCAACAGTTACTGATCAATATTTTTTAGTTTGCATTATTTTCCAAAAGTAGTTTAGGAGGATGTATCCTTCTGGGACAGAGACTAGAGTGGCCTGTCTTTGGAAAGAAGGAAACAGTATCACCAGGGCCCTGCACTGAAAAGAAGGTCCTGCTGTGACTTGCTAACTTGCCTTTCAACCTACTATTCTTGAACACTTGACACAGTTAAACAATCAAACTATGTCAGAGATTGTCATAAAAAGTGGAGTGGCTTTGAGATTTCCTCTATGCAACATTATGATTCTAGTACTGAATCATAGCCCGAAGTATGGAGTCTTTCACATGTTATTAACCTCCATCTCCTTATGTGCCAAATGAGATGAGTGATGCATATTTCATAGCTGCCTTGCAAGGACTAGAGATGACCTAAGTGTTTTGTACATAGTAATATGTCTCCACTCAGCGCCTATTCTTTTTCTTTTTTGTAATGTGGCAGAAACATCATTACTGACTGTCAAAGCATCGACTTCACTAGATTTTTTTGCCTCTTAAAATTTTTAATTGCCATACTATTTGCATATACTTATGGGGCACAGTATGATAATGGATTTTAATATGACACTTAATCCATTTGAAATGTACTTGAGTCATTGACTTCTTAGCCATTAATTCTCTACCAATTTGAAAAATTTCTTGAATTTTTAAATTGACAAATAAGAATTGTACAGAATCATAGGGTACACTTAAGAAGCTTGAAAGACATTTCATTAATAAAATATTTCTGTTGGACAAGTTTTCTCCAAGTGTCAACTTTTGGAAAGACACAGGCAAGGATGCCCATTCATAAAATGAGAAGCCAATTAATTCACATGGTTTTTCCACATGTACATAAAGCAGCCATCTCCACCTTTATGTTCTGGTTGGATACGGATCTCAGATCAAGACTTCTTTTTGGAAGAGAGTTGCACATAAGGAGTCAAAGTTGAAGATTACAGAACTTCTCTGGAGACTTTTCTCTATTAAGCACTGCTAGATCTCCTGCTCTGTTCACGTTCATATCAAATGTACTATCGGGAACCCACTGCTGTACTCAGCACCCTGAGATTTCATAGGTTTCCTCCAGCACTTTGGGCTTCATTATGGATGTGCTATGAAACTATCTATTTGTATCTGAACCTGTCTTCTTTCTCTCCTTACCTATAGGTCACAATACAGTTCTGTTTTAGCAAGATGAAGTTAGTCTTTTCTACAAAAGCTTGTTGCTATTTCTCTGTGTGAAGCACCAGCCTGGTCAAATAGTACTCCATTTTGTCTTCAACCTAATATTCAATCTAAATTATGTTTGTAATATTTAGGGTGAGGAGAGCTGACAGTGTTTCCACACCTCTGTGTTTGTTAGCAGTGGGTTTTGGACACTGGAATCTAACCAAATCGACATGATTTCCAGGAGCACCAAACCCAGGGAAAGAAAGGCAGTGATCTATGAGTGAAACTAGGGGGATGAATGTGTGAAGCTCTTGTGGCTTCAAGATTTCATGATTAATGAGTGTTTTTAACATCAAAAGGTGATTTTATATTCATTTTGGCAACATGCCTATACCACCAGAGCTAGCGGTAAAAAAAATGCTCAGTACTTAGACCTCATTACAAATTCTTCTCAGAGTCTTCCAGGAAAAGAAAAAAAAACCACTCTATTACCAAACACACTTATTTTACTTGTTAAACAAATACCTAAAAATCTTTTGCCCTATACTGAGTACTAGAATTACTAATAGGATTGTTACAGTGGCCTCTTCAAGGAATTTACAAACAAGTAAGTGTGAGAATGTGTAACCCCATAACTTTGAAGGAGCATAACAAAGATAATTGATTCAGGCATCAAACTTCAATGTCTTCCTAGTAAGCCAAAATAGTTCTTCCTTCAAATGGTATTATACAAGGACATACAAGTGAAGTGAATGATATTGGTAAGAGTGACAATTAATAAACAAAAACCATGATGATATTACCATTGTTGTTCTTGTGGACCTAGTAACAAATACAGACAAAATCGTGGAGGACCAGGGAAGGGGTGTTTAATTCTGTCAGGGAATTCTTCAAAAGGTTTGCACCTCAAGTGGCAAATGCATGGGGAAGACAAATTGGCAAAGAGTAATTGCAGGCACCTGATGACTATTCAGTAAATGGTTCCTATTATTGTTACTGAAGGACATGGATCTCTGATATGTTTTGAAGGACCGAATGAGGTCCAGGAGGCAGTGAAAGGGGGGTGAGTGATGGCTGGGGTGCTGTGCTTGGCGGTGCTGTCAGGAAATGCACTCTGGCTCTTTGGGACCCGAAACTCTAGGACCCGTAGAGTGGCCTGGGCTGTTCGGATCGAAAGTCTGCGCAGACCTGCATCTTGGCACGACTGTTTGGGACTGGTAAGCACGCCCTTCATCCGCAGGGAACTGCCTGGAGATCGGCATCAGGGCTGGGTTTGTTTGGGCCCATAGCCCTGCCCTTCACCCCCAGTAAGTCTCTCAGAAAGCAGCATCTCGGCCTGTCTCTTTGGGACCCGAAAGTCTCGGACCCATAGAGTGGCCTGGGCTGTTGAATCTAAAGTCTGCGCAGACCTGCATCTCGGCGCGACTGTTTAGGCCTGGTAGGCCCGCCCTTCATCCACAAGGAACTGCCTGGAGATCGGCATCTGGGCCAGGTCTGTTTGGGCCCATAGCCCTGCCCTTCACCCCCAGGAAGTCTTGCAGAAAGCAGCATCTCAGGCTGTCTCTTTGGGACCCGAAACTCTCTGACCCGCAGAGTGGCCCAGGCTGTTTGGATTGGGAATATTGTGGAGACTGGCATCTTGGCCAGGTCTGTTTGGGACCGGGAACTTTTCAGAAACCAACATTCTGGCCTGACTCTTTGGGACCTGTAGGCCCTTCACTTGCAGGGAACCTCCTGGAGACCTGCCTGGGACAAAGCATGGTGGCCTGGCCTGCCTGAGATTCCACAGGCTCTGGGGTGGCCACACCCAGCATTTGCCTTACAACTTAGGGAGCCAGGAGCCCACAGAGGGGAGTTAGGACACTGTGAGGAAGCCAAGAGCTTGTGGGGGAGCCACTGCCCCTCCAGGAACTGAGGGTGTAACAGGTAATTTGCCACATAAGCAGAGAAAGCTTTGGAACACTGCTCAAAGTAAGGAAATATAGAAAAATGAAAAAAGGAAAGACCAAAAGGCAGGCTCAAAGCCCTAGCCCTCCCCAAGAAAGCTTAAAAGCTGTGTACATAGAAGAAAAAAGAAGCCATACACCTGAAATGTCTGAAATGATATCAAATGAAATAAATATGCAAATAGGGAAAGCTATGGAGAAATTCAAACCAGAAATACTTTCCCAGGTAAAGAAGAATTGATAAAAACAGTGAAAGAAATAGTGAACGCATCTAGTGAAAACACAGCTAAAAAATTAGAGGAACAAAGCAAACAGATAGAATCCCTCAAAGAACAATATAAGAAACAAACAGAATGCATAAAGCAGATTCAAAGAGATATACAGGAAATGAAAAATTCTATTGAAAGCTGTAAAAACCACCTCAAT
>PVJX010037865.1:0-16680 GCA_004027295.1 Dolichotis patagonum
GGGGTTTTTTGTTTTTTTTTTTTAATTTTATTTAGAAAGAAAAAACAACAACGAAACAAAACAGAAAAATGGGTAGCAACAATACAGAATTCAAAGGAAAAAAAGAAAAGAACAACAACAAAAAAAACACTAAGAAATCACTAGTTGATAAATTACATACTGTCATTTGGAAATAGTTGTTCAAGTTACAAAATTAAAGCATACAAAGTAGACATTCAAACAGTGAGACTATTAACAGTTCTGCTCAACAATCTAACAAAAACAGTAGTATGGTCATCTATCTTACACACTTAAATATACATGCAGTTATATCTTTAGAGCACTTTCTTTTGCTCTCTTTTTACAGTAGCAATTATGCATTTTGGGTTTTATTACTCCTACAGTTCTTATTACTTTTTTTATTTTAAAGAGAATAAAACAAAAGAGGGCAGAACAAAGCAGATCAGAACAGAACAACATAAGCAACACAACAATTTACAATAAGACAACCAGACATTAACAGTAGCTGTCAAAATATCTCTTTCTCTGCTATAGTTGAGCATAGTTTCAAATACAATAGTATCAAACATAACACAATAGTATAAAACCATTCAAGAGAATAAAAGAATTACAGGACATTCTGAACCGAATAACTATGATCAATGGCTACTATATCTCATTTTGAATAAAAAGATTTGTTTATACTATCACATATATTAAAATCCCCATAAGACACAACATGATAGAACCGATGGTAATAGCAGAGTAGAAGCATGGTAGGACTTCTAAGGAAGATGATATTAAATCAGCAATGGCTGCCATAATGTTTTGTTTTCTTCAAAACAGCTGTTCATACCATCACGCATAAAGTCAAACAAAACAGATTAAAACCATTCCAACTGATGAATGAAAACATTGAAAAGCTTTAAAGCAATGAAAAGGGGAATCATGAGTACTATATAATCTTACATACTCTTACCAACTCTCATACTAGGGAGACTATATGGTATTTACACGTGTGTTTGGTTTATTTCGCTTATGAGTATGGTCTCAAGTTGTGTCCATTTATTTATAAATATCTCAATGTGATCATTCTTTATAGCTGAGTTGTACTTCATTGTATAAAATGCCACAACTTTTTTATCCATTCCTCTGTTGATAGGCACTTAGGTTGTTTCCAAGATCTGGCTGTTACAAATTGTGCTGCTATAAACATGGGTGCACATATATCACCGTGGTATGATGTTTTCAGTTCTTCTGGGAACATGCCTAGAAGTGGAATAGCTGGGTCAAATGGGACTTCCAAACCCAGCTTTTTGAGGAATCTCCAGACTGACCTCCATAGTGGTTGCACCAGTCTACACTCCCACCAACAGTGCAGAAGAGTTCCTTTTTCCCCACAGCCTCTCCAGCACTTGTTGGTAGTTTTTTCTATCCTTGCCATTCTTTCTGGGGTGAGATGGAATCTCAGTGTAGTTTTAATTTGCATTTCTCTAATGACTAATGATGATGAACATTTTTTCATGTATTTATTTGCCATTTGTAATTCTTCATTTGAGAACTGTGTATTCATTTCAGATGCCCATTTTTGGATTGGGTCTTTGAATTTTGAGGGTCTGATTTTTTTTAATTCTTTATAAGTTCTAGACAGAAGTCCTTTGTCTGAGGGACAAGCCATTAAGATTTTTTCCCAATTTGTGGGTTTTCTTTTCACTCTGCTGGAAATCTCTTTTGACATGCAGAAACTCTTTAATAAGATATGGTCCCAGTTATTGATTCTGGGAAGTATATCTCATGCAGTTTGATTCTTGTTCATGAATTCTCTTCCTACCCCTATATCTTCAAGGTTTTTACCTACTTTGTCTTCCAACATATTTAGTGTTTCTGTTTTAAGATTGAGATCTTTGATCCATTTAGATTTTAGTTTAGTACATGGTGATAGGCATGGGTCTACTTTTAGTCTTCTGCATATGAATAGCCAATTTTTCCAGCACCATTTGTTGAAGAGACTATCATTCTTACAGCAAACATGTTTGGCCCCTTTATCAAAGATAAGGTGGTTGAGTGAGTTTGTGGTTGTGGTTGTATCTTCCAATCTATTCCATTGATCTTCAGGTCTGTTTTTATTCCAGTACCATGTTGATTTTATTACTGCAGCCTTGTAGTATAATTTTAAATCAGGGATTGTGATGTCTCCTGCCTCGCCTTTGCTGCTTAGAATTGCCTTTGCTATTCTGGGTCTCTTCTGGTTCCAGATGAATTTTAGGAGTGATTTCTCTAGATCTATGAGGTATGTTAGTGGTATTTTGATTGGGATGGCATTAAATCTGTATAGTAATTTTGGGAGAATGGCCACTTTCACAATATTTTTTCTTCCTATCCATGAACAAGGAATGTCTTTCCATTTTCTGAGGTCCTCTAAGATTTCCTTTTTCAGGGTATTATAATTTTCCTTGTATAGCTGTTTGACATCTTTCGTGAGATTAATTCCTAAGTATTTCATTTTTTTGGATGCTAGTGTGAATAGTGTGGCTTCTCTTACTTCTCAGTATTTTTGTTATTAGTGTATAGGAATGCTATTGATTTTTGAGTATTGACTTTGTATCCAGCTACATTGCTGAATTTACTTGTTATATCTAGGAGTTTTTCAATGGAGTTTTGGGGGTCTTCTATGTAAAGTATCCTGTCATCTGCAAATAATGATAATTTAACTTCCTCTTTTCCTATCTTTACTCCTTTTACAAAATGCAGTTTTTAAGTAACAGTGAAATAATTTGGCAGTTTTTCATACAAAAGCACTCATCATCTTAAAAAATGAAAACAGTTGTTCACAAAGTGACTTACTCTTGTGTATTTGTAGCAGCTCCATTGACAACAGTCAAAAAGTGAAAATGATTCAGTGTCCTCTCATGTGGGAGACAAATTGAGTGACTCCCCTTGAATGCAGAACAATTGCTACAGCTCTGATTATATTGAGACTTGTCTCCTCACACCAACATGTACAGAGCTGACTATGGTATTTTCTTCTCTCTTCAATTGGCTCTAAGCATTGCAAATATCTCTAACGCCATCAGACAGTCTCCTGTTTCCTTGCATAGTGTTCTCTGTAAAATATATGAGCACAGCTGGGTGGTTGAGCCAATCAGCTCCAGGAATGTCAACTGGGTATGAGCCTTGAGATAAAGAGGCTATGATTCCCCAGGGCACAAAAGTTTACATATCAGAAACTGAAGCAACAGCCTCCAAAAACAATTCAGTTGCTACCTTAATTGAATTATGCAAATTGATCCTTCTGCATATCTTTATCTCTGTATTTTGCAGAGATGCTTTTCTTGTTACCTGATTAGCTAGCTCAAGTTATATGTAATTCCCACCATCCTCACTGTCACTCATCCCCGAGCCTTCTTCACAAGATAATAAATTGCGGAGAGGCTCAGGATCAAGGCCTTTGTCCTCACTTCCTCATAGGGATTGGATTTAGGGTCCCTTGGCTGCCCTTGGAATATATCTTGCTGTCTTTACTCTCACAGTGGGTTACATTGGAGGTGGTAGATTTTAACTTGCTGGGATTCCAATAACATCTCAATAACATCTCAACAACCTTTTGAATTGTGAGGAAGACTAGAAAAGAGATTACAATACTTGGATGACTGTACTCAATATTTGGGATTACAATACTTTCACAGGTGGATTGATATAAATAAAATGGAATCTCCAAGCTACCAACAAAATAAACATGAACAAACTACAGATATGTTTATGTGAATGTCAGAAAACATGCTGAACAAAAGAAATTAAACAAAAAATTCATCACTCTTTGATCTAGATGAAATTTTGAAAACAAGAATCAAATTTATAGTAAGAGAACACAGATATATAGTTCCCATAGTTAGGTGGTATTATGCTTTATATCTAAATGTTCCTCCAAAGCCTCATGTGCACATAGGTGGGGCTTTTGGGAAGTGATTGGATCAGGGGATATGACAGTCATCAATGGATGAGCCCACTGGTGAGTTTATGGCTAAACATGATGTTGGGAGGTGTAGCCTGGGAGGAGAGGGGTCACTGGGGCATGGCCTGGAAGTATCTATCTCCCTCCTTCTCCCTTGGTCCATCTTCACTTTTCACTGCTATGCCATGAACTGACTCTTCTCTGCCATGCCCCTCAGCCATGCTGCCCGGTCTTGGAGCCAACCAACTATAGCTTGAAACCTCTACAAACTGTGAGCCAAAATAAACCTTTCCCTCCTTCAAATTTGAGTATTAGTTACTGTGTCTCAGGAGTAATGCCAATGGGGACTGATGGTAAAGGAGCAAGGGGGGGGGTTAGTGATTGGTATGTTCTCTCAGTTACTTGTGGTAGCAGTTACTCAAGTATACACCTCTGTCAAAGCTCATCAAACTGTACACATTAAAATGCAAAAGGATTTACTTTACTCTTGGATTTTTTTAAAATTTAAAGCTGAAAATTGCCATGATTTTCATAAAATTCAGAAAAAGAAAAGAGTATAATTTTTCTAACACATTTTTGTAATATTTATCCTATGTATTTGACTACTTAATCTTTGATTAGCTTCTTTACTTCACAATAAATTTGTAATATATTTATGAAGTAGAGAGATGATTTAACTTTTCCTTTAACAAGGTATTTTAAAATTATTCAACATTTATATGAGTACTTTTACTCCATAGCTAAGTACTTTTTAGTATTTAATATTGTGTCTTTTCTTGACTTTTAGCTATACCTCTTTGTTTTATCTCTAATTTTGCTCTATGCATCCTTAGCTAACCAGAATTTATCTGACATTAATGTATCTTCATCTATATTAGTCTTATAACATTATATTTTTATTTATCACCTCCTCTGTTTTTGATATTTTTAATATATATTTTTTCAGTTTTTTAAATAACCACCTTTCAAAGAAATAAGGAAAATTTACATTTTTGTATATTTATCAGTGTACACAGTATTTTTATACTGTTTATAATACTTTTCACTCATTATATATCCAAATTTTCTATCATTTCTCTTAAACCGAAGATCTCTTTTATACATTCGTATAAGTGACAGGTTCCTTCAGCTTCAGTTTTTCTGAAAAATGTCTTCATGTTTGAAGTATATTTTCAGTGCATATGAAATTCTATAGTAAAAGAAGCTGTATTTAGCATTTTGAGTATATCATTGCATTATCTTTTTATTTTGCATTGCCTCTTACGAGAAGTCAGTCATAATTTTTGTCTGCATGTATTGTATCTTTTACCTGCAATTGCATTTAGTAATATCTAGTTTATCTTTGTTCTCATAAGTTGGATTCTGATGTTCTGGGATTAATTTTATGCATACCTATTCCACTTGGAGTGAGATGATAGTCACTTATCCACTGTATCATCATTTCTTCTGTGTGAATCAGTCAAGTCCTTTGGCTTTTGATGCATTCTCCTCTTTGCATCCAAACCAATGTCTCTACCCAAAATCCACAGAAGCATATAACTCACCTACAAAGGACCTTTCCCAACAGTTTGGTGAGGCTTCTCAACACCCATTATGCCTCAGGGTCCCTCAGGGAAGTGTGAGTTATGTATTGTCTTGGTTTTTCATGGTGTTGCCATGGAAGTAAAAGTTTTCCATATCTTTTCACATTGTAGCTTGAAGTGAAACTGCCTACACTAGCCATTGCCTGAGGCAGTCTTATGAAAAGAATGTGGTCTTTTAGATGCAGACCTGAATTCAAAACTTAAACTCTGCACTTACTAGCAGAGTAGTTTGGCTATTACCAATACACAAAATACCATCTATTTAATGAAGCATCACCTAAAGAACATTATTCTTTAGGAGATGCCCCTAAAGAATAATGATTCTGTTATATAATGCTGGGGCACCTTGCAAAACAGGAACTGGAGCTATTAACCCCACCAAAGCTGAATAGCAGGCCTTGTGCTAGCTGGACATGCTACAGTTAAACTCCGCCAAGTGTTAGGTAGTCATAGTAGCAAATTGCTCACATTGTTCTTAGAAATAAAGAGTGGTGGCCCACTCAAAAGCTAATTTCATACTGTTGATTAGAAAAAGGAAGAAGCTGCAGTTCTAAAACCTATCTTTAAATGCCTAATAAAACATAGGTACTTTTAAAATGAGTGTTTTCTATAAATTTTCTTTGTTTTGCAGATATATAATATGAATTGACAGAAAATCAACTTCCATCAGAAGCAAAAAGTGTGATCACAACAATTTCTGGAACTGACATATGAGTGTACATATCCTTTAATATTGCATAGAAATACTTAATAATCAAGTTATATATCTAACACTTGATTTTTACCCACTAAATCTGCTTAATAAAAATCTGCAGTCAATAGAGAAATGCCAAACTTCCTTCTAGGAACAGTAATTTCTGAGACTCTTAATTCCACATTATGTATGGCAGGATTCACCTTTCCTTCAAAAGTATGTTTACTGAGTATCTACTCTATGTCAAACTCTGTGATAGAAAATGAGGACATAGTGAATAAGACTTTTACAGAATCTAAATTAGTTAGCTTTCCTATTGCTGGGACATAATACCTGACACCTACAATTTAAAGGAAGAGAGATTTATTTGACTCATAGTTTCAGAGAACCCAGTCCATGGTTGGCTGGTTCCAAAGTAGAAATGGGATGATGTAAGAGCATGACAGGGTAAAGCTGCTCATCCCATGGCAGCTAGAAATCAGAGAGAGACAAAGGAAGAAGGTAGAAGCCAGGAATAAGAGTTAATAGACCCTAGGGAAGCAGGGCTGCCTATGCAGCAGAAAGTTTCAAAAAGGAATGAGTGAAATTCTTATTTTCATTCTTGCTCATCTCCAGACATCTGTTAGGACCAAGGTACTGAAGGAGTATTTTTGCAGGTGTGATCCCCAGGGGGAAAAACACATGTGGGGATGACATCTGCAAAACAGCAAACAAGCTTCGTTATTGTCCACCCCTTAGACATGTTGGTATCACATATTTGCATTCTTATATACTGACTTAACTGTGTAGCTCATACATAGGTGCCTGTGCTAAGTCATGGTTATGTAAGGTATCCTGCTGTGCCCCTGAACTTGTATGTCTTCAGATGCCCCAAGCTTTGAAAGCAATCTGCAGTGGCTCCCCACACCATCCTAAAATTTTTGATGATCTAAATTCCCTGAGTCAGCCATCATACGAGACCTTCCTGTATTTCATTTCCATCTGAACTTGCAGTATCTAACAAATAAGACTTAATGCATGGGCCACTTAACCAGAAGCATCAGCTTGTGGGAAATGTCCTGAGTCCTCAGTCACCATCTGTATCGGTTTTCTAGAATAGCTGTGACAAGTCACCATAAGCTGATTACTTAAAACAACAGAAATTTATTCTCTCAAAACTTTTAGAGACCATAAGTCAAAATCAAGGTGCAAGCAAGGTGCAATCAAGGTGCAAGCAAGACTACATCATCTCCAAAAGGTTTTGGGGGTAAGGAGATCATTCCTCTCCTCTTCAGCCTTCATAACATAGCTGTAAAACTCCAATCTCAGTCTTCATGTGACAGTCTCCCTGCTGTAATCTCCTCTTGTGTGTGTTAGATTTACTTCCCAGGGCTGGGGATTTAGCTCAGCGGCATAAGCGCCTGCCTTGCAAGCAGGCAGTCGTGAGTTCGATCCCTGGTACCAATTAAAAAAAAAATTAAAAAAAAATAGCAGTAGATTTACTTCCCAGAGAGATAATCCACAGTGATCTAACTTGGCATTCTTAAATTTAATTATATCTTCAGACTCATTTTTCTAAGGTTATAGTCACACATTCCAGGGGTTAAAATGTGAATATATCTTTTTAGTGGTCACCATTTGACCTACTACATCATCCATTAAATCAAAATCCTTGGGTATACAGGGCCCAGGGATCTATGGCTTAACAAACATTTCATGTGATTCCTGTGATATTGAACTTTGAGACTCATTTTCTTTCTGCTTAGCTGTCTTCTGTTATTGATTTCCCCTGGTCCATTCTTTCCTGCTTACATGCTTGAGAGAGATTTTTACAAAAAGCATGAAATGTTTGTTCTGGATTGTGGAATGATGGCATATTCATATAGTCTTCACGTGAGTGTATATTTGTCATGATTTTCAAAAGAACCCAAGAATTAACCTTTTCTTGTCCTCATGAATAAAAGAATATTTATTTAGGGCTTGAGTAAAAATGTCATAGTATCAGAGCAGACCACTTTGTGCATGGAGCACTTCTTCTATGCCAAAAAATATGGAAAGCATATGAGAATTTTCAAGAAAAACAGAATTGAACAGTATCATTTGCCATGTCAAGGATATTAAATCTCTTCAAGATTAGAAATACTCTTCCTTCAGAAAAACCATTAGCCATCATCCCCCCAAACTTATGATAAAAATAATGAAAACTATACACATGAAATTCTAAATGTTTTTAATTTAGGAGAAAATAGGATAAAGGTAAAAAAAAAAAGAAGCAAGGCATGTTATGTCCTAATCCTATTTTTCTTCCAGATTTACTCTTGCTCCAAGGTCAAATCTGCTGTTTCACAAATGAGCCAGACTTAAAGGTTAATTGTATTCTAAAAACCTACAGTGGTCTTGAAATGTCAGATGAAAATATGTTTAAATTTTCTTCATCTTCACAAGTTCTTAAATATTCATAAAGCATTAGTACTGACCTTGTGATGCAAATTCTATTTACACTTTTCATATGGAAAACTTTTTGCAGGTGGTAAATGATAGAGATAAATGATGGATAAATATACAGACAGATACTCAAAACAATCTGGTAAAACTGAGAAATCTAGTCCCAGTGTTTTCTACACATTTTGAAGTAGACAGCAACAAGGAGATTTAACATGGCTGAATAAAGGAGGAGCCATGCTGTAGCTGCTCAGAGATCAACTAAAAGCACAGGTAGTAGGAGGAAAGGGAGGGACCTGTATCCTGATACCCAAATCGATCTGAAATACGAGACTTGTAGATCAAACAAAACAAAGACATAGGACTTTACAAAACAGCAATGCAGCCCACAGGTCTGCGAGTGGCATGCCACCTACTTGCCAAGCAAGATTTGCCATACTGTGAAATCTCCAAGAAACAGGTGTGCTACAAAACTATAGGTAGCTCAAGCCAAATAGTACAGATTTGGGATACAAGGCCCCTTGCCTCTTGGCTTTCCTCTACACAAAGGATGCGGCAGTTTGGCAGCAAATTTTGCAGGCACAGCTCCCTCCACAGTGGTCTGCCAGCTTTTCTTTTTTGTTGTGCATCCTAACTAACTGCAACTTGTAACAATAACAAAGTTAGAGACCACAGAAGAGGTGATACACTATCCTTCCTGCCCTGAGAACAGTAAAAGGAACACAGATGTCTGGGATTTAAACAGCCATCAGACTCTCCCCATGGGAGAAGAGATTTAAGTGGACTGAGCAGCCTTGGGCTGCCTCTGAGATGGTGACAGAAGCAATGAGTCAGTAAGGCTAAGGACCACAGTAGCACAGTGGCACATGACAGGGGCAGCAATGGTGACGACAGTGAGTGGAGCAGCACAGCCCCTCCCGCCCTGAGATGGGGGGGTGTTTTTGTTTTTGTTTTTTGTAGGTAGTTTAGATCTTTACTTTCATTCTTGAGACTGTTCACTCACATGTAAATATCATAACATCAAGAGAGTTTCACCTTGTGGTGGACCATATAAGGAGAGGTGATTAAACAGACCTCCCATCCAGCCCTCTAAAATGTTTTGAAGAATATTTTAGAAGGAAATAAAGAGGACTACAATCCCAAAAATGCCAATAGATAAAGTCCATAGGGAAAGATAAGCAATTAAACAGAGGGAAAGATGAGGAACCAATGATCAGAAAATAAAATAACAAGGGTAAGTCAATGCAAATGTTATAACCATCTTTGTAAATAGTCTCAACTCACCAATCAAAAGAAATACACTGTCAGAATGGATCAAGAAACAAGATCCAACAATATGCTGTATACAAGAAACACACTGAAATTAAAAAGAAATTCATAAACTGTAAGTTAAAAGATGGAAAACAATACTTTGTATGATCCCATTAAAAAAGCAGGGGTAGCTATGCTATTAGCAGACAAAATGAACTTCAAGCCAAGGCTGATCAAAAAAACAGAGGAGGTCAATATGTACTTTTTAAGGGAAAACTCCAAGATTAAGTGATATAATCATAACTTTATCCCATCAGTACAAGTGCATAGAACTACATAAGACAAATATTAATGGAATAATGGAAAATGGAGTAAGCATCAACACAGTTGTAATGGAGGACCTTAACACCCCACTGTCACAAATATATATATCAAGCAAACAAAAATATCCACAAAGTCATAAGAACTGAAATAAACCTGTGAACAAATAGACTTAGTAGATATCTACAGTGTTCCATCCAATAACATCAGAATACACATTTATCTCAGCTATGCATGGGATGTACTCCAAAATTGACTACATACTAGGCCATGGAACATGTTTAAGTAAATGTAAAGGAATTGAAATTATTCCATTTATATTATTAGACCATAGTACAATTAAATTGTATATCAGTGACAAAAGAAATCACAAAAACTACATAAATGAATGGAAATTAAATAACACCCTGCCAAACAACCAATGGATCACACATGAAATTAGAGAATAAATTAAATAGTATCTACAATTAAATAGTAATGTTAATACAATATAATTGAACTTATGAGACCCAGTGAAAGCAGTCTTATGAGGAAAATGTATAGCAGTGAATTATCACATCAGGAAAATAGAATGAGCAGAAATAAACAACTAATGCTGAACCTCAAACTTCTAGACAAAAAAGATAAGTCAAGCCCAAAGCTTATGCAAGGAAGGAAATTAGAAATTAATGCAATTGAGACTAAGAAAACACTACAAAGAATCAATGATAGAAGAGTTCATTCTTTGAAAGATTAAATAAAATTAATAAACCTTTAGCCAACCTTATCTGAAAAAAAGGAAAGAAAGGGCTCAAATTCATGCAATTAGGAATGAAAATTGTTAAAATACAATGGAGTCAGAAGGCCATCAATGCATACTTTGAGAACCTTTACTTGAACAAATGGAAAACACAGAACAAAAAGACAGATTCCTAGATACATATGAATTACCAAAGCTGAATCAAGAAGATATAAAACTTTTAAATAATCCAGTACCAGTCAATGAAATCAATGACATAATTAAAAACTTACCAACGAAGAAAAGCCTAGGTTCTGATGGAGTCATTGCTGAATTCTGCAAGAAATTTAGAGAAAATCTAAATTTAGAGAAAATTACTGCACCTCAAACTCTTTATGGAAATTGCAATTGAAGCAATACTTCCAAAGTCATTCCTGGAAGCAAGTATTACCCTGATAATAAAACTAGAGAAAGACCCAACCTAAAAAACTACAGGACATTCCCCCTAATGAACATAGATGCACAATTCCTCAATAAGATGCCAGCAAACTGAATGCAGTAAATCATTAAGATTATTATACACCAAAACCAAATAGGACTCATCCCAGAGATGCATGTATGTGCCATGTCCAGCACAGCTCTTGAAACTTCAAAAAGAGGAAAATAGGTAAAGAAAGACAGGAATCAATATACAAAAACTGAGATCAAGTTGAGCCCTCTCTGCTGATGGGAGAAAGAGAACTGTCCAGCACCTGCAGTGTGTTTATTTATACAATCTGCATGTGAGTATGTTCATGGGGAATTTAAGAGGAGGAGAGGGTCCAGGACAGGAAAAATATCATCTATAACAGAACAGCAAGTCTTGGGGACAAGAGAAAACTGTATTATCTCAAGTGAAAGTCAAGTCACTATACGCATCAGCTCTCTGAGCTGTGCCCACTTCTCATGGGCCCTGCCAAATGCATAAGAGGCAGTGGCCTTGTCCAAAATACCCAAGGTACAGATAGCTTAATTCCCAACACACATGGTTCAACATAAGCAAGTCAATAAATGTAACACATCTTAACATGGCCAAAGACAAAAATCACATGATCATCTCAATAGATGCAGAAAAAGCATTTGAATAAATTCCAACACTCACTCATGATAAAAACCTTACAGAAAACTGGAATAAGTGGTCTTTGTCTCAATCTTACAAAAAAAATTCCATTTATGACAAACTAATAGCCAACATACTAAATGGCCAAAAGCTGAAAACTTTCACTGTCAGATCAGAGCAAACAAAATTGTTCACTATCACCACTCCTATTCAACATAACTCTGGAAACATTAGCCAGAGAAATTAGATGAGAAAGAAATAAAAGGCATAAAGATAGGAAAAGAAGTTAAATTATCATTATTTGAAAATGACATGCACTCTACATAGAAGATCTCAAAATTCCTCCAAAAGACTTTTGGATGTAGTAACCAAATTCAGTTATACAACTGGATATGAAGTCAACACTCAAAAATCAGTAACATCCTTGTACACAAATAACAAACTCACTGAGAGCAAAATTAGGGACACAATCCTTTTCACAATAGCATTTAAAAATGAAATGATTAGGAGTCAATCCGACAAAGGAAGTAAAAGATCTCTACACTGAAAAAATACAGTACTCTGACAAAGGAGACCAAAGAGGGTATCAGGAAATACCCCTGGTGCCTGGATAGGAAGAATGAATGTTGTGAAAATGGCCATACTTCCAAAACTGTTATACAGATATAATACAATCCCAATCAAAATACCATTAGCATACCTTACAGAACTACAGAAAACAATTGTAAAATTCATTTGGAACCAGAAAAGATCTAGAATAGCAAAAACAATTCTAGGCAACAGAGGCAAGGAAGGAATACTACAATCCCTGACTTGAAATACGAAACTATTGTGATTTAAAAAAAAAAAAAAAAAAGCATAATACTGGCAAAATAAAAGACTTGATAACCAGTGGAACAGGTTAGAAGATGAAAAAACAAATTCTATACACTCGGCCACATTATCTTTGACAAAGAGGCCAAACATGTTCACTGGAGAAAAGACAGCCTCTTTAATAAATGCTACTGGAAAAACTGACTTTCCAAATGCCAAAGAGTAGAACTAGACCCCTGTTTCTCACCATGCACTAAATTAAAATCAAAATGGATCAAAGATCTAAGTATTAAAGCAGAAACACTTAATCTGCTGGAAGATAAAGTAAGTAGAATTCTTGAAGACAAAGACTTCATGAACACAAACCTGACTGTGTGGGAAATACTTCAAATAATTTACAATTGGTATCTTATCCTATTGATAACATTTTCACAGCAAAAAAAATCACCAACAGAGTGAAAAGACAACCTATACATTAGGAAAAATATTTAACCAGTTTATCCTCAAACAAAGGACTAATATCTAGAACATATAAAGAATGGGGAAAAAAATTAGACCCCACAAATTTAAACACCCAATCTGAAAATTGGCATCTGAGATGAAAGTAGAAACAGTAAATAAATATATTAAAAATGGTTCAGCATCACTGGTCATTTGAGACATTCAAATTAAAACAACATTGAGATTGAGATTCCCTCTCACTCCAGAAAGAATAGCTATCATCAAAAAATCAACCAATAACAAGTGTTGGTAGGGATGTGGGGAAAAAAGAACCCTTCTCTACTGTTGGTGGGAGTGTAGATTGGTGCAACCACTGTAGAAGTCAGTGTGGGGATTCCTCAAAAAACTAGGATTAGACCCAGCTATTCCACTTCTTGTTATCTTCCCAAAAGAATTAAAAGCATCTTACCACAGTGATATATAGTGAGCAGCACAGTTTTAATAGCAAAATTTTGGAAACAGTCCACATGCCCATCAATTGATGAATGGATTTTAAAAAATACTGTTTTTTAATATAATGCAGTGCTACTCAGCCATAAAAGAGGATAAACTTGAGACATTTATAGCTAAATGAATGGACCTTGAGATGATAATCTTTATTGAAATAAATCAGATAAATGTGCAAACATTGCATTGTCTCTCTGGTATAAGAAACTGAAAGTCTAACTAGCAATAAAAATGTATAATAATGTACTGTGAAATAGGAAGCAATTGTTCAAAAGGAAAGGGGAACTAGGGTAGGAGAAGAGGAGAAAAGAAAAAAATGAGAAAAGAAAAATAAAGTAGAAACAAACCTTTGTAAATAAGGAGGGGAAGAGAATTTGAAGGGAAGGGAAAGGAATGGAGGAAAAAAGAGCAATCAAGATACGTTGTAAGAAGTTGAAAGAGCAAATACAATCCAAATTCTACAGTAAGCATTGTGTAAAGGTAAGAAACTGCTCAAAGAGGAAAAGTAACTGGAATCAGGGAAAGGAGGAAAAAAGGAAGGGAAAAGGACAAAGACATAAATTTGTATCTATATGCATAAGATAGCTAAGATGACTATCCTACTAATTCTATTAGTTCTTGGAAAAGAACAGTTAATATTCATATGATTAGATCAATTTTGCATGTCTACATCTGGTAATGTAAGAAACCCTTTTGAGGATAACAATATGCAATATTACCATCATTGTTAAATTCCTATCTCTTTTTTTAAAATTTTATTTAAAGAGAAAAAAAAACAACCAGACAAAACCGAAAAATGGTAGCAACAATACAGAATTCCAAAGGGAAAAAAATAAAAGAACCAAAAACAAACAGACAAAAAAAAACCCTGAAACAACAACAACAAAAAAAAACACTAAGAAATCACCACTTAATACGTTACATACTCTCATCATTGGAAATAGTTTTTAAAGCATACAAAGTAGACATTCAAACAATGAGACTGTTAACAGTTCTGCTCAACAATCTAACAAAAACAGTAGTATGGTCATCTATCTTACACACTTAAACATATATGCAGTTATATCCTTCAGAGCACTTTCTTTTGCTCTCTTTTTTATAGTAGCAATTACACATTTTGGGTTTTATTACTCCTACAGTTCTTATTACTTTTTACACTAGAGACACAATGTGATATTTATAAATATGATTCTTATTTATTTCACTACTGAGGATGGTCTCAAGTTGTCTCCATTTCCCTATGAAGGCCTCAAGATCATCCTTTTTATAGCTGAGTAATATTCCATTGTGTAAAAATACCACATCGTTTTCATCCACTCTGCAGTTGATGGGCATCTTGGTTGTTTCCAAGATTTAGCTATTACAGATAGGGCTGCTATAAACATAGGTATACATATGTCACTGTGACATGAACTTTTCAGTTCTTCTGGGAAGATACCCAGGAGGGGAATAGCTGGGTTGAATGGCTTCCATTCCTAGTCTTCTGAGAATTCTCCATATTTATTTCCATAGTGGTTGCACCAGTCTGCACTCCCACCAACAGTGGAGCAGTGTTCCTTTTTCCCCACAGCCTTGCCAACATTTGTTATCTGTTGATTTCTTGATGGCAGCTGTTCTTTCCGGTGTGAGATGATATCTCAATGTTGTTTTAATTTGCATTTCTCAAATGACCAGTGATGGTGAACATTTCTTCATGTATTTGTTTGCCATTTGTATATATTCATCTAAGAACTGTGTGTTCATCTCAGATGCCCATTTTTGGAGAGGGTCTTTGAATTTGGGGGGGGGGTTTGATGTTTTTCAGTACTTTATATGTTCTTTATATAAGTCCTTTGTCTGAGGTGTTGCTGGTTAAAATTCTTTCCCATTCTGTAGGTTTTCTTTTCACTCCATTGGTGATTTCTTTTTAAATGCAGAAACTTTTCAATAATATGAGATCCCAGTTGTTGATTCTCTGAAGTGTTTCCTATGCAGTTTGCATTTTGTTCATGAAATCTCTGCCTACCCCTATGTCTCCAAGATTTCTACCTACCTTATCTTCTAGTAGATTTAGTGTTTCTGTTTTAATGTTTAGGTCTTTGATCGATTTAACTTTGTGCATGGTCATAGGCATGGATCTAGTTTCAGTCTTCTGCATGTGGAGAACCAATTTTTCCAACACCATTTATTAAAGAGGCTATCCTTCCTCCAGTGAACATGTTTAGCCCCTTTGTCAAATATCAGGTGGCTGAGTGTCTTTGTACCTATACTTGCATCTTCTAATGTGTTCCATTGATCCCCAGGTCTTTTTTTTGCCAGTACCATGCTGATTTTACCACCATGGCTTTGTAGTAGAGTTTCAAGTCAGGAATTGAGATGCCTCCTGCCTTGCCTTTATTTTCCAGAATTGCCTTTGCTATTGTAGCTTTCTTTTGGTTCCAAATGAATTTTAGGAGTGTTTTATCTAAATCTTTAAGGTATATCAATGGCATTTTGACTGGGATTGTGTTAAATCTGTATAACAGTTTGGAGAGTATGGCCATTTTCACGATGTTGGTTCTTCCTAGCCAAGAGCATGGAACATCTTTCAATTTTCTAATATCCTCTTCAATCTCCTTTTTTAACATAGTATAATTTTCAACACTACCAACAACAAGTGTTGGAGAGGATGTGGGGAAAAAGGAACTCTTCTACACTGTTGGTGGGAGTGTCGACTGGTGCAACCACTGTGGAGGTCAGTCTGGAGATTCCTCAAAAAGCTGGGTATGGAAGTCCCATTTGACCCAGCTATTCTGCTTCTAGGCATATTCCCAGAAGAACTGAAAACATCATACCACAGTGATATATGTGCACCCATGTTTATAGCAGCACAATTTGTAATAGCCAGATCTTGGAAGCAACCTAAGTGCCCATCAACTGAGG
>PVJX010037866.1:0-16723 GCA_004027295.1 Dolichotis patagonum
TAAAAAAAAAAAAATATATATATATATATATAGAGAGAGAGAGAGAGAGAGAGAGAGGAAAAGAAAGTGCTCTAAAGGATATAACTGCATGTATGTTTAAGTGTGTAAGATTGATGACCACATTGCTGTTTTTGTTAGATTGTTGAGCAGAACTGTTAATAGTCTTACTTTTTGAATGTCTACTTTGTGTGCTTTAATTTTGTAACTTGAACAACTATTTCCAATGATGACAGTATGTAACTTATCAAGTGGCGATTTCTTAGTGTTTTTGTTTTTGTTTTTGTTTTGTTGTTGTCCTTGTGGTTCTTTTATTTTTTGCCTTTGGAATTCTGTATTGTTGCTACCCTTTTTCTGTTTTGTTTGGTTGTTTTCTTTTTTGTTTTTTTCTCTTTAAATAAAATTTTAAAAAAAATAATGTGATTTAAATTGTCAAATATGGCTAGCCTATTGCCACTTTGCTGGATAGTGTAGCTCTAGACATTGGTGTGACTCACTTGAGGAAAGACTAGATCTACAGAGATGACAGACTTACTAGAATTGCTGTTGCCTATCACTTCTATGCCGGTAATAAGATCAGAGAAAGCTGACCCTCCAAACCTACTTCTAGAAGGCTGGGTAGGGTCCTGATCCCAACATGCCGACCACACAGAAACAGTTGCTGAGCATGCATTTCTGAGAGAGCCTGCAACAGGTAACTCACTTTTCGTGGTACAAAGAGAAGGGCGGGGAATACTCTTGCCAGTGTTTCTAGCAGAGCAGAAAGCCCTGTTTTATGGCGTACAGTAGGAAACCATGGACTAGAATACTTTACAGTATAGTGAGTAATGTTGTGTATTCTTTTCAAAATCAAAGTTAAACTTAGAAGCCTTAATAAGGGCTTATTAATATTTTGCTTCATTCTAAACTTTAAATGTGACCCCTAGTTCTTCTGTATATTTGGATGATCCAAGTATAGGATATTTTTCAGACAGAAACTTATAACCACAATTAAAATATTTAGTGAGCCTTGGCTGTGAATTCAGTTTTAACTCATTTTTTGAGATAATCCTGTCTTATATGATGGCCTTTGGTAAGCTTATGGAAAACTAGCTGCTCATTTAGAATTTTTTCCTTCTTCATTTTCTTTTCATCGGTGTTAATACTACAGTGAGCGCTAGGTGGTATAGGTGTTTCTAGAAAGGGGAGTGGATGTTTTGTTTGAAACTTTACCAAAAAGCATATTGCTTGTCTTAGCTACTTTTCTCTCGCTGCTGAAACAAAATACCTGACGCCGAAAATTAAGTAAGGAAAGGTTTATTTAGCTCAGTTTGTACAGGTTTCAGTCCATATCAGCTGGCTCCAAGGCAGGGTAGTGTAGCAGAGGAGCAACAGACAGTTCATGGCAGCAGAGGACAGCAAAAGCAGCAAGAGCAAAAGCCGCTTTCTGCCCCTTTTATCTTATGTAGACTTCTGGGATTAGGGCGGTGCCAGTCCTATCAGTGGACTGATCCAGCAATCACCCAGCCTTAATCCCAGTGTTGCACTGTGAATCTGTCACAAAGTCTAGCTTTACCTACCTCTGAAAAGCTGGCCCATGACTGCGTGAGGCTTTGGGGGGACATCGGACACAAACTGTAACTTTGCTTATGGGTTAACAATGCATATAATTGGTATAATTTCACAGCATGGCATATCCTGTTGTATACGAATAATTAAGTGAGAAGAAAGAGCATCTTTAAACCAGATCTTTCATTTTGGAATTTTCTTCTTTTTTTTAAATTCTTTTTTTAGTAGTACATGTTTGCAGTCCATAATGTTTATATTTCTTGTGTGGAGCTAGTACATGTACATAGCACATCTTGATTTCCTTTTTTCATCTCTTTACACTCCCCTTCCTCCCTGATACTTCCATCTCTTGCTCCCATTCCCCTTTGAGAAAAATATCTCCCTATTCACTATTATCTTTTATTTTGTTCTTTATACTTTGGAATATAAGAGAATCCATGCAATATTTAAGCTTGTGTATCTGACTTATTTCACTTAACATTATGGTCTCAAGGTATATCTATTTTCCTACAAAAGACTCAAGTTTGTCTTATAGCAGAGTAGTACTTTGCTGTATGTAAATACCACATTTTCTTTATCTATTCACCCTTAACCCATTGATGGACATATAGGCTGTTTACAAGATTTAGCTATTATGAACTGTTCTGCTATAAACATAGATATGTATGTATCACTATAATACAATGCATTTAACTCTTTAGGGAAGAGACCTAGAAGGGGAAACTCTGGGTTAAATGAGATTTCTAGTTTTGGGTTTTTTTTTTTTTTTTGGAGGAATCTCCACACTAATTTCCATAGTGGTTGTACTAGTTTATATTTCCACTAACAATACAGAAGGCTTCCTTCTTTTCCACAGCCTTGCCAGCATTAGTTATTATTTTATTTCTTGATTATGGCCATTTCTGGGATAAGATAGAATCTCAGTGTTGTTTTACTTTGTATTTTTCTAATGGCCAGTGATGCTGAGCATGTTTTCATGTATTTAATGGCCCTTTGTACTTCTTTTTTTGTGTGTGTGTGCTGGGGATTGAACTAATGACCTCGTATTTGCCAAGCAGGCACTTACGCCACTGAGCTGCACCCAGCCCCAGCCCTTTGTACTTCTGAGAAGTATATATTCATTTCATATGCCCATGTTTTTTTTTTTTTAGTTCTTTATATATTCTAGATGTGAGTCCTCTGTCTGAGGAATGACTGGTAATTTTTTTTCTTACATTGTAGGTTGTCTCTTCACTCTGTTGGTTGTTTTTGTTGTTGTTGTTGTGGTGGTGGTGGTGGTTGTGCAAAAATTTTTAAATTTGATACAATCCCATTTGTTAATTCTTGGTACTATTTCCAGTGCAAGTGGCTTTCTGTCCATTCCTACACCTATGACTTCAACAGTTTTACCTGTTTTGTCTTCCAGAAAGTTGTTTCTATGTTCACATTCAGTTCTTTGATCCATTTTGACGTTAGTTCAGTACATGGAGAGAAATATGGGTCGCGGGTCCATCTTTTGCATGTGGAATTTTCTTGAGGTTACAGTCACATGTTCAGTCTTCCCTCTTTAAAAATAATACTTAACACTTACAAACTTTTCAATCATAACACTTTTTCATCAAGTATAGTTGGACTTAAATAGTGGCCTTAAACATACATATACAGTTATGGGGCATGAACAGTTGTTTTAATGGTATAGTGATGATGTAGCATATCTAAAGTAGCCTTCAATTAATTAGAAAAGGCTGTTTAACCTACATGTATAAAATTTCAATTAAAATGTCTTTGCTAAAATTTTATCTTCATTATGTTTATTTGGTTCATTTGAAACATCCTTGAAAATACCCTTTTTGTTATTACTTTTGCTGTTGTATGGGGAATGAGTCCATTCATGGTCTCGTATATGCTAGACAAGCACTGCCATTGAGCATCATGCCCAGCTCTTGAAAGTAGTTGACTTGGAATTATAAAACATTAATTAAGCATTTACTGTGTGTCAGGCATTGTGCTAAATATTCTGTATACATTACCTCATTTAATCCTTACAACAACCTGTGAGTTAGGTAATATTACTAGCTTGCAGATGTATAAACTGCCCTGGACCTCAGTTTTCTCTGCTTTATATTGATGTTGATAACATTACCTACTTAGTGTATTGATGAGATAATACAAAATAAATGATGTATGAGGTAGCACACAATAAATGGTAGTCCTGTCATTCTTCTTTTGGATTTCATGTTTTAAATAGATAATGTATTTAAAAAATATAAAAAGACAGTTTATAGTTCAAAAATATAAAAAGAAATTAAGCAGTTAACAGTCTCTTGTTCTCTCCTGTTCCATTTAGCTAATCTGTACTCATATTCATTTCTCTAGTTTGTATATCTTTGCATGTTCACATGAATATATGAATATATATAATATACATATATTTTTATTTTCCTCCACTTGGTAAAAAATATATAGTTTGAGGGGAGATGCTGCTGAGATTGAACCCAGGGTCTTGTGCTTGAAAATAAACACATCCTCTCCCACTGACCTACATTCCCAGCCCCAAGTAGCGTACTTTTAACACTGTATTAGAGTTTGTTTATTTTTACCTAACAAAGTAAATAGAAAATCTGTACATGTCAGTACCTAGAAGAGGTCCCATTCCTGCACATAGCTGTGTAGTATTCCAGCATTGGGCAGTATTACAATTTATTTAACCAGTCAAGTCCCTATTGATTAAGACTTGAGTTTGCTATTACAAACAATGCTGTAGTGAGTAATCTTGTACATATGGCATTTTGCACATGTGCAATTATAAATGTAGGATAAATTCCAAGAAACAGAATTACTGGGTCAAAGGGAATATGCATTATAATTTTTATAAGTATTGCCAAATTTCCCTTCATAGGGATTGTGCCAGTTATACTCCTACCAGCAATGTGTGAGAGTGCCTGTTTCTTTCTCCACAGTTTTGCCATAGAATTTATCAAACTCTTGGATTTTTGCCAGTCTAATAGATGGAAAATGAATCTGTGTAATTTTAATTTGTATTTCTCTTATGAGTGAGGTTGGTCTTTACATTTAAGAACACATACAGTTTTGTGAACTGCCCAGATGTATTGGATTCTTGATCTTTTTCTTACTTTCTAGGTGATCTTTGTATATTAGGAAGCTTAGTAAGTTTTTATGTGCCTTGACTTTGATCATGGATTTACTTTTGATTATGTACTATTTTTAATAAACTTTATAATTTTTTGTTTTAGCTTTTAGATTTTGAATCCATTTCTGTGAACAAGATTTTTCAAATGTCCTTCACAGTTCTTGTTTATTCCTAAGTATACATAGTTGTTGCTGTTGTAAATAGGGTCTTATATTCTTTTATTTTTCTGACTATACAGCATGAATCCTGCTGCATTTTATGTGTTAATTTTATATTTCTTCATATTGCCAAATTATCTGTAGTAGTTTTTCATTTTTTCTTTGAGGATTTCCTATGTGGTATACAAGAATATTGTTAATATGCAGTAATGTACAGAATAAAACAGTAACTTCTTTGTGTGTTTCATTTCCTTTTTTAACTTCTGTCTACAATCTTTTGTCTAGTGTTGTTGTTAACTGTTAATGCTACCACCAATACCATCGTACATGGCATTGAGCTAAAAGTTGGCATTAAGTAAATGTTAATCTTCAAGTTGCAAGCTGTAAATATCTCTAAAATGTAGCTAGTCAGTGTTTATGCCAAGCAGGGACTATTAAGGAAAAGCATGGATGAAAATGTCTGAGTTCTTCTAAGTGACCATCTTACACAACACTTACACTTACACAAGCATGTTTTAAATGTTTGTTGTTGCTTTTGCCATTGTCGAAAAGTATCATTTGAGGTGTGTATTTTGAGTGCCTGGGCTTTTCTGCATTGGAAATCACTTGCTATTCTTTTTGTTTACTCTGAAAAAATACTTATGCTTACAATATACTATAAGATTGTATCTCTGTGTTCTACTGGCAGTATCTTAAAATTTCGTTAAACAGAGAGCAACATATAAATTAGCATCTGACATCAGTTTAAGGTTATCCATCCTTCAACTAAACTAATTTCTTTTCTTTCTTTTTTTTTCTTTTTTCTTTTGTACTGGGAATTGAACTCACAACCTTGCACTTACCAGGCAGGTGCTTGAGCCACTGAGCTGAATCCCGGCCCCCTTCAACTAAACTTAGTAGAGGTTTGGGATTTTACTTTTTCTCCCCTTACTTTCCCTGATCATAAACAGTCCTATAATAGGTTATTTCTAACATTTGACCATTTGTGCCTTAAACCTGTAAACTAGAGAGGGCATGAAGAACTTGGAGGAAGAGAGAGTGCGAAGAGGAATTGTTAAGGATGTGTTGGTAGCACTTAACTGCATTTTTCCCTCCCTAAGTCTTTATAGGCCTTGATCAGTTGCTTGGATGTACTGGAGTATTTTTCCTCTCTGCAAAAGCTGGAAAGATTGTAAAGCTTCTCATTCAATAGTCAAGTAAAGAAATAGATTCACTTGTGAATATTTTTGTTTTAAAATTAAAAATTAAATATCGAGTAGATACAGAAAAGCATTTATAAATACACACAAGGTATGAGTGGTTGTTCAGTAATCCTTCATGTACCCATCGCCTGCTTGGGCAGGAACAGCATTTGCAGGACCCTCCTGTTCACAGAAGTGTCTTTAACTCCCTTGCTGCTTATAGTTTTATGCCAGATACTTATATCCTTGAAGATGGCCATTTCACTTTACCTAGAAGGAATTATGATTTGGGTATTCTTCTCTTTTTTTCCCTCAATGTCACACCTATAGCTGTAGCTAATTTATTTTAATGAATGGAGAGACCATGATATGATTACATTGTAATTTATCCACTCTGCTGTTGATGGACATTTGGGTTGTTTGCAGTTATTATAAATAATGCCATTATAAATATTTTACCTGTGTAAGAATTTTCCTCAGGCAGAGGCTTACATTTTGGGCCATGACTCACATATGTAAGAAATGTATTTTATATCCCAACTCAGTACACACACATAAATACATATGTACAGGTAGAAAACAAAATTCTCTTAAAAGCGTATCCCTACTAAGTGCAAATGCACTGTGATATTTTTTATTCTATTCTGTTATGGCTTATTTTAAAATGTTAATCAAAATTGACTACATTGATTTCTTAACCCTCAGGAACATGCTTTGAAAAATGGTCAGGATACATACAGATGTGTAATTATAGTATCATAGATATGTGCAGATTCAATAGATAATGCCAAATTGTTTTCAAAGTAGTTTTCCCACTTATGCTCCCTCATAGTCACCATATCACACTTTATTTTTTCAAGTCTTGTGGGTATGAAATTGTATCTCAATGTGATTTTTTTTTTTTTTTTGAGACAGAATCTCACTGTGTAGTCCAGGCTGGCCTTGAACTCACCAAGGTTGCCCTCAGACTCACAGTGATCCTCCTGCCTCAGCCTCCCAAGCGCTGGGATTACAGGTGTACGTCATCATGCCTGATTCATGTGATTTTAATTGTCTTTCTCAGTGCCTTGTGGATCACAGGCAAGCATTCTACCACTGAGCTACATACCCAGTTCTCCTGTGCAAATCTTTTGCCCTTTTAAAAATCTATTTTATTGTACTGATTTGCTAAGAAATTCTTAAGTATATTTTTAATACTAACCATTTTATATTTTTGTGGTAGCTTTCCTAGTTCATGGTTTGTCTTCATTCCCTTCTTGGTGATTTTGATGGGCAGAAATTCTTATTTTTAAGGTGTTGAGTTTCTTGGTCTTCACTGTCTCTCTCCCTGCTCCCTCTCTCCCCCTCTTCCTGGGGAATTGAACCCAGGGCCATCTGCATACTGGGCAAATGCTCTGCCACAGAGCTATATCATCAGCCTGTTTATCAGTCTTTTACTTCATTATTCATAGTTTTTGTGTCTTAAGAAATCCTTCCCTATTCTGAAATGATAAAGTTATTCTTCTATATTATATTTAATGGTTTATATGTAAATAATTAACCCACTCAGAATTGGTCTTTTTCCATGTGTGGTATGAAGTAGAGATTCAATTTCAGATTTTTTTTTTCCTGTTTGATTAAACTATTTTCTGAGCATTATTTATTGACTCATTTTTTTCCTGCTGTCTTTTTAGTGCCATCTCAGTCATATATCAGATTTTCCTTTGTATTTATTTTTGTTTCTAGACTCTTCTGTTCTAGTGCTTTTCCTGGGCTAATAGTATATTACTTTATTTCAAACTTAAAATAATTTTTAATAGCTAATAAATCATAACCTTCCCAACCTTCTTCTTTTATTCACAAGTGTAGTCACTTGTCAAGTTTTTAAAAAATTTCTTGAGATTTTGATTAGAATCAGTTTGGGAAATTGACATCTTTACCATTTTGAACATGATACATCTCTCCATTTATTAAGTAATATATAATGTCTTTCATAAAATTTTATGATTTTCTCCATAGATGTCATGTCTTTGTTTGATTGATGCATGTATACTGGATTTTTTAAATTTTTAAAAAAATTAAAAAAAAATTTTTTTTTTCTTTTTGGTACTGGGGATCAAACTCATGACCGCGCATTTGTCAAGCAGGCACTTAATGCCACTGAGCTAAACCCCCAGCCCTTGATTTTTTAAAAAATTTTGTTTTCAATATCTTTTAATTCATATGTCTTCTTATTTGATGTACAGAAAGACAATTGATTCTTCTACCTTGATTTAAGTTTCAACTCTTTATCTCTTTTTTAAATTCTATTAATATATTCCTTTTTGTATTTTCTAAGGATTCAGTCATTTACAAATTATGATAGTTTCCTTGTGTTTTTCCTCAATCCTTATTCTTTTGGGGTTTTTCCCCTTGCTTTACAGAACTTGCTAAGTCCTGCAATGCCATATTGAAAGCAAATAGCTTTGTCATTTCCCTGAAGTTGAAGGAATTGCTTTCAATATTTTGCCATTTTACCATTAACTATGATGCTTGCTGTTTTGGTAGATGGCCTGTGTTGGGTTAAGAAAGGTCTTTTCAGTTCCTAGTTTGCCAAGATACTTTTTAAATCTCAAGGGAAGATTGAGTATATTGAGTGCTTTTCTGGATTTCGGTAGACTACCATGTGGCATTTCTTCTTCAGTCTCTTAGCAGATTAATTACATTTATTTGTTTTCTTGTGTTAAACCAGCCTTGCAATTGATTAGACATACTAACTCAACTTTTGGTCATTGAGTATCCTAGTTTTTATATGCTGCTGGCTTATTTTATTAATATTTTCTTTAGTATTTTTGTATCTGGTTCACAAGTAAATTTCATATTGTCTTCAACCTCAGGTTTGCCTCAGAAAGTGATGTAGAAAATTTTCTTTTTCAGTACTGTTAAATAATGTGAATAATATTAGCATTATCCCTGTTTTTGGAGGTTTGTAGACTTTGTTAGTAAAACAGTTGTTATAGCAGATGTGGTCCCCTGGGAAGTAGACTTTGACATGCAGATGAACATGTAGGAAATTTGTTAGGGAGTGCCTTTGTCTTAGTCACTTTCCTTGTCATTGGGACAAAATACTCATCACCTGCAGCCTAAGGGAGGAGAGGCTTCTTTTGGCTCATGTTTTTAATCCATAGTTGGCTGGCTCCAAGGCAGGAGGGCATGATGGAAGGACCTGGGTAGAGGAAAGCTCCTCGTGACAGCAGTCTGGAAGCAGAGATGGAGAGAGCAGGAGAGAAAGATAACACCTTTCCAGGTCACATCCCCAGCAATTGACCCTCCTCTTCTGACCAGGCCCCGCCTCCCACAAGCCCCACCTGTGAGCACATGAGGCTTCTGGGGGACATCTCAGATCTAAACCAAAACAGTTTTCTAGGTCAGCATCTTTGAGGTGAAAGAAAAAAAAAAAAAAAACAGGATTGCCTCTGACCTCTGTTTGGATGTTGGCTACACTTGGAAGGAGGTGTGCCTTTGGGCAAGGTGGCTCTCTCAGTCAGTGCAGCTCCAGCAAAGAAGTAGCACCTAATAGCCATCAGCCAATAGTCTTTCCAGAATTAAGGTTGTATGCCCTTCCTTTCTGAGAGGAAGTCTTGGTGATTGCCTTAGTTACATTCTCACTGCTGAGACAAAATAATCAGCACCCACAAGTTAAAGGAGAAGAGGTTTATTTTGGCTCATAGTTTAAAGAGGTTTTGTCCATAGTTAGCTGGTCTCAAGGCAGGCCAGCATGGCAGATAGGCATGGCAGAGGAGAAACGTTTCATGGCATGGCAGGCAGGAGGCAGGGCCAAGATCAAGGGAGAGGGATACATAACATTCCAAGTATTGCCCTCAGTGTTCCACCTCGTCCCGCCAGGTTTCAGCTCCCCACATCACACTCAGCTATAAACCCACCAGTGGCCAATGCAGTATCACACCCATGATCCCATCATCTCCAGAGAGCCCCAGTATTGTGAGCATAGGAATCTTTGGGGAGACATCTAGATAGGAGCCTAACAGTGGTCTAGGTAGTAACTATGCCAGTCCTGCCTCTGTGCTGCTTTAGTATACTTACTTCATCTAAGTTTTAGGACCATACCCAAAGAGGACTGGGTCTCTTTTCTTTACTGAAATGTGTACAAAGAAGGATAGTGTGAATGCATTTTCCATTTCTGCAGCTCCTCTTGAGATTATGACTGATATTTGTCTTTCTCTTCAGGTGTCTGTGTTAGTCCCTTCGCCCTTGGTCAGCACCTGTGTTGGTCCAGGAGGCTTACCTGATGAGAGGACCGAGTCTTTTTCCTGAGAGTCCAGGGCCCAGTTTACCTTTCTCAAAGGGGCTGTGACTGCTTTATTTGTACATTTAACATCAAAATTAGGTGAAAGAGTAGTAAGACACCTGAAGAAGCTTTTCTGCCCAGATATGTTTTTTCCTGCCTCCATTTCATACCAGGAGCACTGTGTTTACCGTACAGAAGGCTATCACTCTTGTCAGGACAGCGATGTCTCCACTTGCCTGGTGTCCCTCAGCACGAAGAGCCTGGGCAGCAGCCGAAGTTTTAACACTCAGTGTTGCTCTTGGTCTTGGTGTGTGTCTCCTGCTGGAAGCATTCTTCCATTGAGAATCAGATTCCCTGCAAGTCAGGGATAGAAAGTACAAATTCCTCAACTGGATCACTGTACATAATGGTGGATGGGGTTATTCGTACTTTTCCCCCTTTGGTTATTAGAAATTTGTATTTAACCTGTTAGGGATATGATTTCATATAATGATTGTTAAATTTTAGTGTATATAGTGTGGCCTGAGCATGACCTCCCAGGGTGTCATCTCTAAGCCAGTGATTCACCTTTACCTTGAACAGGTTATGTATCCATTCAGTGGACTCATCTTTTAGATGAAATGGTGTCCGATATGACCAGAGAATCCTGTGGTTGTATTTTCCTCTCACACCTCCTGTGTAATAAGGCGGGTGCCTCAAAGTGGGGCAGTATTATGTAGGCTGCCATCTTGGTAGGTCAGACTCTGAGTAGTTTTGGCTGAGGCATCGTTGATAGAAAAGATAAACCCATATTTGAATATATGTTAATCTCTGCCAGAATCCCTGTGAGGCGGAAGGCCATCAATGTGCCAGCAAATGGCTGGTTGGTCTCCTTAAGGGATGGTGCCATGTTGGGGGGCTCAACATTGGTCTCTGCTGGGAAAGTGGTTATTTGACAGGGCAGTACAATTTGTCTTGGTGAGAAACTATGCCTATGTATAGCTTCATGTATATCTTCGATTGTTGTCACCATGGCTACTCCATTCATGTGACCACATGCCAGCATTCGGGAAGCCAGTGAAGAGGCTAGCTGAAGATAAACAAAGCCTGTGTTGGGAGTCTCCATGACCACCTCTTAGTTCACTGATTTGCTGAGAGAACTCAGCACGCAGGAAATAGTCATACTTAAATGTCTGATTTATTACAATGAAAGAATGCAAACATAGTCAACAACGGGTACATGGGGTGAAGTACAGAGGAAACCCAACTGGTGGAAATGGGAAGACAGGTAGTCTTCTCTAACTAGCAGCCAGATTGAGAAGCCTTAGGGCTACTTATGCTCACATAAATATATAAATCTGAGATGTATAAATAGCTCAGCTTTAGTATATGTTGTAAATAGACTGTCCCATATAGCCAGCTGACAAAGATAGCTGTTGTTTAGTATCACTTTGTTTGGCAAACATCATCATGTGGGCAAAAGTTGTGTTTTGTTTTCCTATCTAGATTCCCCTTTTCACTTAATTTTTAGGCTTTTGTGACTTTCTTAAAAACTTGTGACTCTGTTGAATCAGGTTAAATCAGTATTTTAATATTCTGTCAAAATTTGTAGTTATTTTCTTTTCCCTTTTGAGACAGAATTTAAGTTGCCCTGGATGGGCTTTAACTTACGATTCTCCCGCCTCAGCCTCCCAGGTAGTTGGGATTACAAGCACCTGCCACCATGCCCAACCATATGGAAACGTTTTTAGTGTGTTGCTTTAAATGCTGTAGGAGGTACGTACTATGAGGAGGAAGAAGGAGTTGATGCTTTAAAGTATCGGGGCTCTTGAGTTCATAAAAATGTTGATTGAAAATATGTGCCTTTCAGATTTGAGCTTTTCCTCTTGAGAAGCTTTTATATTAGTAGAAATTGTGATCAGGTTACGATCATGATCTTTTGAGTCAGTCATGTCTAGGTTTCCCTATACCTTCTCTAACTAGCTCTGCAGTCAGCTTCCTCCCCCACTTCCAGTCTTGCACATGCTAGCAGGCTCCCTACCACTGTGCTGCACTCCTAGCTCAGTATCTTTAGTTTCTTGCCAGCTTAGTTGTCTGTGAAAAATTCATAAAGGCTGCTTTGCAGATCTATGTACAGTATAGAGATAGGTTGTATGTAGAGTGTGAATCCAGTGCCTGACAGAGCAGATCATGGGTGTTTTTAATTCTAAATATCTCCTTTCCAGAAGTGTTCATGGTGCTAATACAGATGTTAATGTGAAATGTCTCATATTGTGCACTTCGAAGTATAAAATTGAATGTGAGTACATGGGAGAAACTATCAACAAGAGAAAACCAAGAAAGGTACTACTGGGTCAAATGATAAGGAAAATACTATATGAAGCTTGGCCGAAGAAGGCTGCTTTCTAGGAGTGAGATTTTTAAATGCTTCTTGCAGTTCTCTCCTTTTTGGTGTTTTGTTCATTATTTGAGGAGCTTATACATACATCCCTATCCCTTTGGGTTAAAGGGACTTTCTACTTCCTGTGGCCCAAGGGAGCTGCATAGACTATTTTAGAGGAAGGAAGCATCTTCCCTTCTGGAAGGACCTCAGAGATAGATAGGAATTTTCATTGTCATAAGTTCAAAAAGCAGAACTGGGGAGATAGCTCAGTGGCATAAGCACCTACCTGGCAAGCCCAAGATCCGAGTCCAAAAAAATTTTTTTTTCGAAAAACAGTAACGGTTTGAGATCCCCAGATGAGTGCTGGAACAAGTACTTATATTAGAAAAGAGAGGTGCTTGCATTCTTAGTAGAAAAATTCTAATCAACAGAAACGCAGACATACTTTACACTGCGGCATCAGTGCTTATCCTGTAACATGAAGCATTTAGATGTTTTTTCCCTTTTCCCCTTGATGTGACTCAGTCTAATTCCTTGAAAATTTTGGGTAGGCTCCACTGTAGGACATCCTGTCTGAAATAAGAAACTGTACCACCCACTTCCACCTAACCCTTTGCTCTGTATTTTTTGAATGTACAAAGATGAGAAGTACATCTTATTCATTGTCTTTGTGTTTTTCTCTTGGTACTACTATTGTCACTTTGGTTTTTTAGTGAAGGAAATTGACTTATTTGAAACGTTTGTGTTAAACCTCTGTGGAAATATCAGTTTACTGGAAGGTTAGGGCCGCTGGTTCAGGCTCCTCGCAGAGTCCCTGCTGCAATTGTTGCAAAGGAAACCCCAGGGAAGCCCTGGAGCAGGGCCGTGGAAGAGCGGTGGCTGCTGAGAGGGCCATGCTGTGGATGCTTTATCAGGTGCTGTCTGGAGAGCACAAGTAATGGTGTGCGTGGCAGAACTGCTGACACTGCCACTTTCCCAACTTAGCACAAACATCTTCTTTATCTTTGGTGACTTGGTGCCACAGACATAGCCCAAAAAGTCTTATTAAATGCAAGGCTGATTGCCTTTAGCATACTGACTTGGAGGGATTTCCTTGACTTGAAACCACACACACACACACACACACACACACACACACCCGCCCCCTGTGTATGTGTGTATTTCTGGAGGTGCTCTCCAGGGGTACTCTACCACTGAACTACATCCCATCTCTTTTATATTTTATTTTGAGAGGACTTGAACTTGAGACCCTCCTGCCTCTGGCTCTGTCAGTGCTGGGGCTGTAGATGTATGTCACCATGCCAAGAAGTTGTATAGCATCCGCTGTCTGTGCCATTCCTGTGGCCCAAGGGAGCTACATAGACAAAGCCATAATGGCTTCTTCATTGAACACATCAGAGGATTCAGGAAGTAAAAGATATAGGCACAAATAGATAAATGAAAAAAATAATGAACCAACAAGAAGCTTTCCTGGCTTTGTCACAAATGAAAAGGCTTGGCTATCAAAGAATGGAAATATTGCAGCTATCTGATTAAAACTTCAGGATTTTTCCTAGAAACTTTGAAGTGTGTCTGATATTTTCCATTTTTAATAGCACTATGCCCAGCGCGGCCAGTGAGAACCAGGAGAAGACCCACCTCTGCCTGCCAGGTGCCACCACTGGAAGGCGCTTCCCTCCATGCATCCAGTGCAGGCAGTGCCGATTGCCGCCACTGGAAGGCCCTTTCCTCCGCACACCTAGTGTGGGCAGATAGAACTAGGAGAAGACCCGCCTCAGCCTGCCAGGTGCTGCCCTTTGCTCCATACGCCCAGCATGGGCAGAGAGAACCAGGAGAAGACCCACCTCTGCCTGCTGTCCGCCACCACCAAAAGGCCACATCCTACAGGTGACCAGTGTGGGCAGAGAGAACCAGCAGATCCACTTTCACTTTCAAGGAGCTGCCCCTGGAAGGCTCCTTCCTGCAAGCAGCCAGCAGGAGCAGGGACATACAGCCAGGTAATCCCTGTGCATCCGTAGGCCAACATTTGAGGCCCTTGATTCCCTCAGACAGCCATCATCCACTAGTAGAATCAGACAAACACACCCCTGTGTGTCTGCCACCATCGCTGGAGTCCCAGTGTAGACACACAGGCTGAGAGAAGCTGCCCCACCTCCATGCACCCCTGATCATCAGTGAAGCCCCCACTGTAGCTGCATAGCTCTGAAGAAGCCCATTCCACACCCTACTATCTCCCTGTAAATCTGGAATTAGAGGAACCTAGGTGCCTGTCCCATCCCCCTATGCTGGTTAGGGGCAGCCAACGTGGGAAGTGCCTGGGACCCCACAACCAGCTTGTTGGGAGGAACCCAGGAGAATGTCAAGACGAAGGAGCAAAAGGCAAGCTCAGACCTCTAGCCCACGCAGAATAAGTCTGGGAGATATGGTCACGGAAGAAAACAGAAGCTACACACCCGAAATCTCTGAGAGGATAGCAACTGAAGTAAAGAAACAACTTCATGAGATTGTAAAAGCAGTCAAATCAGAAATAATGTCTCATGTAAAAGAAATCACAAACATACTGAAAGAATTGTTCAGCAGGTCTAAAGAAGGCATAGGCAACAAAGAGAAGCATAGGAAAATGATATAGAAAGCTTGAATGAATGTAGAAAGGAATTACAGTGCATGAAACAGATTCAAAGAGAGATGCAGGAAATTAAAACTTCAAAAGAAAGCTGGGAAAACCGCTTGAAAGACACTGAACATAGACTTTCAAACCTTAAACACAGAATTGCAGCTAGTGATTGTGAAAGGAAAGATCTCTTAAAAATAACATGGAATCAGAAAATAACAACTCAGTGGCTACAAGATGATTCAAAGAAGCATAATTTAAGAGTAATAGGTATCAATGAAGAAGCAGGAGTCAACACAAATGAAATTAAAAGGATATTCACAGAAGTAATAGAAGAAAACTTCCCAAACATGAGAAATGGATCTGGCATGCAGATAAGTGAGGCATATAGGACTCCAACTAGCCATAACCAAAGTAAATCTACACCCAGCATATAATAATCAAGATCCCAGAAATTCAGCACAAGAACAGAATATTAAAAGCTGTTAGAGTAAAGAGATCACCTATAAAGGAAAACCAATCAGAATCACAGCAGACTTGTCAACACAAACCATCAAGTCAAGAAGAGTTTGGAGTGAAGTGTTTCAAACCCTAAAAGAAAACAACTTCCAACCAGATTGATCCACCCAGCAAAATTATCTTTCAAAATTGATGGAAAAATAAGATACTTCCATGATAAAGCACAACTGAAAGAATTCATGACTATCAAACCAGCTGTGCAGAGAGTACTGAAAAATATTTTAGAGATAAAGCTGACCATGGTTACAGGAACAGCAGCAGAGGAGGATCACCAAACAAGACAGGCAACTGAATGAAGGGGAAGAGTGGAGGACCAATAACAGGAGGATAGCAGGGCAGAGACAAATCAATGTTTGCTGGTTGTAACCATTAATGTAGATGGCCTAGGTCAGCAATAAAAAGAAACACAGAGAGAGTGGATTAAGAAACAAGATCCCTACCCTTCTTTTCTGTTTTTCTACTTTCTTTAATTTTCTTTTCTTTTTTTGAAAAAAAAAAAAAGGAATAATATGCCATGTAACAACCACTGTTAAATTTCTTTCATTCTGCTTTGAAAACCTATATTGTTATTGTTTTGAGTTTGCTATTGTTTGTCTTTTGCTTTTTTTCTTTTCTGACTTTTTTAAAAATTAAAAAAAAAAGAAAGATCCACCGATATACTGTATACAAGAAACACATCTAACTGGAAAGGAAAATTCATAGACTGAAAATCAAAGGAGAGAAAACAATTGTTCCATGTGGCAGGAGACCCCCCCCCCCCAATAAAAAGCAAGAGTAACTTGCCAATAAGCTGCAGAATGGATAAGAAAGATATGGTATTTTCATGCAGTGGAAAGCCAGCTATAAAGTAGAATAATCTCAAGGCTCTGGTAGGTAAATGGACGCAACTGGAGATCATGTTCATGGTCAAAACAGTTCAAACTCATACATGTGAACTCTAGCATAAGAAA
>PVJX010037868.1:0-16680 GCA_004027295.1 Dolichotis patagonum
GAGTGTGTGCATGGATGGGTGGATGGGTGGATGGATGGGCAGGGTGATGGAGGGGTGAGTGTGTGCATGGATGGGTGGATGGGTGGATGGCTGGCTGATTCCCCACAGTCACTCTTGTCAACCTTTCTAAATCACAACTTAAATTATGTAACTTTCATTCTCCCAGGGTTAAGCGCCCATAATTTTCACTATTTCACCCCTTCTCTAAATAGGGTTCCATCAAAGTGTTCCCGATGTAATGTAGCTTGGCAACAGAACATCAAGTCCTTACCACCCCTGGCCAAGGGAAAGAGCTGTGGAGGAAAGACACAATCTAGGTGAAACTTCGCTTGCCAGCTCTGTGACGAACCCTCTGCTCCTTTCCATCACCCTTGCCTCCAAACAAACAGCTGTCCCCCCAAACACTCTGAGGCATGCTGGGCCACTCCTCAAAATCAAATCCTAGGAGTCACCCTTGTTCTCCTTTCGGCACCCAGGGTTCTCGTCTGTAAATGTCAGATTCCTCTGGCCTGGGTCAAGGTGTTCTGTGACCCCTGCAAACTAACCTGTGTGGCCTCACGCCCAGTCCCCAGACAGCCTTCACCATGGACAGGTGTCCCTTCAGGGCTCCACGCTCAGGCTCCTGTGCAGCCTTCCCTCTGCACCGTGCCCAGCCTACTCTGCGGGCTCCTACTGCAGCAAGGCCCCCGACGCCCAGCGCTCTCTGCTCGCCAGGCCTCCTGCACCTTGCACGCCCAATGGCTCCCTCAGTTCTTAGTGTGAAACACAAATTCCTCACCCAGGTCCTCACCTAGGTCCTTTGCTTTCCACGACCTGGAACGAACTTCCTCTGCTGGCCCAGTGCTCACCTCAGGGACAGTCTACCACCCTTGGAGATAGACACCCCACCCACCTCACTCGCGTGACTTTGCATCTCCCTTCCTGTGTCGGCTTCCTTTTCCGTCACCGCCACCCCTGCTTTACGCCCACGTTTGTTTTCTGTTTCTCTCCACCCATCAGGACAGGGGCTTCATCTGTTTCCTTCATGCCGGCGCCTATGCTCAATAAATGAACGGTGAAACAGGAGCAGACCCAGAAGTGTGCACCCCACTATGCAGAGCTCTCCCGTGTCAGCTGTCTGACTTTGGGGGGCGTCTTTGATACACCATGCTCAGTCCTGTCTCAGGGCTTCTGTCCCGTGTGTCCCCAGGGGCAGACCCAGGTTTTGCGGGGCTGGAAGCTGATGTAACCAGAGGCGGCCAGAGAGACGGCGGGGCTGTCCCGAAGGGAAACGCAAAGGCAGAAGAGCTGCAGCCCCCGAGGCCTTGGCGGGCTGGGTACAGGAGGCTGAAAGTGTCCCCTGGGCAGCACCCTGGCCTGGCCGCTGTGTGCGCCACCGCCTTGTCTGCTCCGCTGTCCTTGCTGGCCGGGCCTGCCTGCACCGCTGGGCTCCGTCACACGTCCTGCTTTTCCCTTATCACCAGCGCTTTATTAGAATCTCGCGTACTTGTTTATTGTCTGTCTTCTCCGCAGGAATGTCGGCCCCTGAGGACTTGTCTGGCTCAGGACTCCTGGAGCAGCGCCGGTCACAGAGTCACGCGCTAAAAAGATTTGCTGCGAAGTAAAAAGCGCTGTACGGCACGTCCCACGCTCTGTAGAAGCCCGCGTGATAAATGGGGCCGGGCGAGGAGCTCGGTGAACGAGCTGGCCTCTGTCCCAGCTCCTCAGCGACCTCTGAGAAAGCGAGCCAGGATGGTCCTCCTGCCGAGGGCCAGGGGCCATGAATCACTTGTTGGCCTTCACCGAGGTCCTCGGGCTCCCAGCGCTTAGAGCGGAATCCCTAGGCGTCTTGCTCACGAAGGAAGCGAAGGGCAAGGCTTTATTTGCCGCGTTATCTTCAGACATCCTAGGCCTTTCCAGGAAATTCGGCGAGGTTCATCGTTTGTCACCGGAAGGCTGGATCTCAGCGTCTTTCCCATGATGAGTGGGGATCCAGCCTTTGGAGGTTCGTAGCCTTGGTGAAATTTCAATGCCAATTTCTGCCTCAGTGTAGCTTCAAAATAGCTTCATCCCTGCAGGGCGGGCTCCGTTGATTCCTTTTGGACAGGTGGGACAATGTCCTGGTCCCCAAATGTGTCAGCACTTACGCTTATCCATGGTATGTATTGGCTCAGACAGAAAGTGAGGGCCTTGTCCTGGGTCTCCGAGTTTCCAGAGGCTGACGGGACGTTGCCTCGGGACAGTGCCTTGACAATTCTCAGATGTGGCATGCTGTGATTCCCAGACATACAAGTAAGAAGGATGGACTCGTCAAGACACAGACATCTCCAAGACAAGACCAAGGCAACTGGATCGATTTAAGAAAACCAAGTTCATTTATAAATGTCTAATGAAAGATGAAGATATTACCTTCATCCTACAAAACCAACTTTCCTTGACCTGTGCAACTTGCCATATGCATTTTCCTGGATCTGTAACCCAGGACACTGACCAGGCTGGCACATTCAAAAGGGAGAGAAGCTAAGGAGATCCAAAGGTTCCTGGGCACCCGCTGAATGTAAGCACTTCCAGAAAAGGTGTGAAATCCTGCCCCTCTTGAGAGAGACCAGTCAGGCCTCTGAGGGCGGAAGGACTGAGCCGCAAGACAGCGCCACCTACGATGGGAGCCAGGGTGTGAGTGCGGCCATGAGGCTGGTCACTGACAAAGCCAGCACAGAACCGGCCACCTCCTGCAGCCGGCCAGCTCAGCCCCCAACGCTCAACACCTTCCAAACATGGCGGCCCCCTCCCTGCCCCGCCCAGGCCATGCTCACCTAGCTTTTTGCAAGATCTTTCTCTTTCACCTTAGCTGGGACAGAAGCCACCCCTCCTGCGGGGCAGCGGAGTGGGCTGAGGGAGGCAGGCATCCGTGGGCAGGGAACCAGGAAAGTCACACTGCAGAACTGAACTTGGACTGGATGACATTTACTTAAGTGTCTGCCTCTGCCTCTCCATGCCCCTGACTTGTCACGACCCTCTCTCCAAGAAGCCCCACTCCTGCCCTGGAGAGGAAGGTGCAGGGCACCCACTGCCACCCCTCACGATGGCCCGGGAAGGTTCCCACTGAGAGCACTGCACGATGTCACTTGGTTCCTGAGCCCGGAATGGCCCATCCAATATGGGTTTTCATCTGGACGACTATAGCACAGACCCCTAGGTGTAGGGGGCCTGGGAACAGCAGAGCTCATTTCTCACGGCTGCGAGTCTGGTCCAGCTGCCGACAAACTCCAGGGCCGTGCAGGCTGCTTCTGCTTCACAGACGATCGTCCTCTCGCCAGGAACCTCCCGAGAGAAGGAGCCAGGGAGCTCTCTGGGGCTTCGCTTATCTGGGCACGAATCCCACTGGGGAGCATTGGAGACAGGGTCTCTCTCACTGAAGAGTCCAGCTGACTCTGTGCCCAGGCTGCCCCGACTCACAGGGACCCTCCTGGCTCAGCCTCCTGAGTGCTGGGATTACAGGCATTGCCAGCATACCTGCTCACTAATCCCATTCTCCCGGGCTCCCCCACAGACCCATCACCCAACCCCAATCCCATCAAGTTGTTTGAATACGTGAGCTTCAGGACACGCGCGCTGTCTAGGGCTCCGGGGTCAGCGTGGACAGCCTGTGTGCCTTGGAGGAGTCACTCAGCTGTTCTGTGCGCAGCTTTCCCCGTAACACGGAGAGCACAGCAGTGGCATCCAGAGGGGCTGGCTGAGGTCACCCAGGTACAGACCTTGTCAGCTCGCACGGTGACCGCGATCGTCATCGATGCGGCAGAGTGCCCTCCAAGGGTCAAGCACAGCTCGGGAACGCAGAGCGCGTGTCTCCGGGTCTGCAGCTGGAGGGCAGAGGGAGGACGCTTCTTAGCCACAGGGTCTGCTGTGGCAAATCCTCCTGCGTGGGCCGCAGTACGGTTTGCTAGCTGACGCCAGTCACCAAGGTCTCCCGGTCACCTCGCCTGCCGTCGGGCCCTCCCCTGGCAGCCTCCTCAGCCGGTGCACGCAGCACAGGTTACTAAGGGGCATGGAAAAGCGCTCACAGCCCGCTGCAGCCCCAGACGGGTTCTGGGTCTCCCTGTCTGGATGGGAATGCTTCAGGCTGGAGTGTTTTCCTTGGCTGCAGCAGCGCCCGCTAGATGCGATTTCTGCCTGACATTTCCGGCATTGCTTTATGTCTGTGTTCTCTGTGAGGACTGTCTGTGGAGGTCAGAACGGAAACTGCAGCTCTGAGAACGCTCCCGTTCGCACGGAGGGCGGTGCACAGGCCCCAGGCCAAATGCCCTGTCCCCACTGGGCCACCGGCACAATGGTTAACACCCAGGCCGCCATGTAGGGTCACAGATGCGCTCGGACCTGTGTGTTTAGTCGACCCGCGTATTTACCCAGGACACCGCGGTGTCGGAGAGGACTGGGTCCTGGGACTCGGTCGGAGGAGGTGGGCCAGCTTTCCCACGAGGTCACTGCCCGGCCTGATCTGGCCCCCAGGCAGTGAAGGACCTCGCTCATTGGTCCAGTGTGGCAGCTTCGGGCAAGGCTAACCCCCAAGATGAGGCTCCCAAGGACATTGGGGTGCCCAGCGCAGGCCTGGCCTGAGGACCGCCATTTACCAGGGGTCTCAGGTGGCACTGAGGATTCAACAGCCAGCAGAAAGACCCAGCCCACGGAGCCACGAACGGAATCCAGGGAACGGGGTTCAAAGTCCACTACTGATGTTTGGTGGCCACGTAGGTCACCCCTACACAGAGCCTCTGGTACCCCCTCCAGAGAGTGGGCCTGGCATTTCTCTCTCCACAGATTGCTTTGGGAACTAAAGATTAAGAGTTGAGGTGCACACTCCATAACTGTTGAAATCTAGCTGTTCTGTTACGTATACATATCTCAAAAACGTCATTGGTAACCACTGATACATTCAACTCTCGTCAGTGAGAAAATTCTAAAGAAATTTCAGCACATTTGATTTTGTACCCATGTCAAATAAGGCCAGAGATAATATGGCACAAATAGAGCAGACAGGAGAAAAAGGAGGGAAAGAAAGGAGGGAAGGAGGACAGGAATCCAGCCTCCTCCAGGCAGAGGGCTGGACTCACCCACACCAGCATGGCAGGAGACCCTGCGTGTCACTTCCTGCATGTCACTTCCTGCTTGCCACTTCCTGTGTGTCACTTCCTGTGTGTTTGCTGAGGCATCTCTTCAGTAAATGACATATGATTTAATCACCAGCCTGGACTGAGTTTGTTTCACCAACCTCGTAGGAGGAAGCAGTGATGAGGATGAGGTTGACCATTTCGGGGCTTAGGGGACAGAAGAGAGCCACCAAAGCCACCAGATGAAGAGCCAGGTCAGGCGGAAACAGGGAGCCCCATGGGGTCTCTGGGAGGCCAGAAGTGAGGGCACTGGGAAGAAAGTGGGAATCGGGTCCCATCCTGGTGGGAGCTGCCTCTGAGACACAGGCCATCTCCCTGTCAGGGTCTTTCGAAGCGCAGGTCAGCGCTCAGGAGCAGGTTGTCAACCCCAGGGCCCTCCGCCGGCTCCTCTAAAGTGTGATGGAGCAGAAAGAAGGAGAAGCTCTTGGGCCGGATGGAACCTCGCAAGGGAAAGTACTGTCCGCCAAAGTTGTACTCACATGGGACTGGGAACATTTAGGCGGTACTGCAGGTGTAGAGCCAGAGGTGAGCGGATTTTTGGGTTTTGACCTAAAAAAATACAAAATTCTCCACCTCATGGGCCCTGAACATGTCTATGTGGCACCACGTGCTGACACGGGGGAGACTTCGTCTGTGTAGATGCTGTCCCTGGGCTTCTGACACATCTCTGCCCTCTGTGAAGTCAGTGGTTTGCAACCACCTCACGGCAGTCTCCTGGGATAAAAAACTTCCCGATCCCATCCCACAGCTGTGGGTCCACATCTCCTGCTCAGGATTCTTCTAGAGAAAAGGGAGTTGGACAGCCTCCACTGAGGACTGCGGGAACCACGGGGTGAGGTCATCTGACCTCTGCAAGAACCCTGGGCGAGCAGCAGAGGGAGATGATGAGCCCCGCAATTTTGCAGAAATTACCGCCCGAGGCAGTCAGCAGATCTGGCCACAGCTGCGTGGTGAGGTCAACGTCCCCGCTGGGTGAGAGGCCAGATCTCCCGTCTGGGGTACAGCATGGCCCCTTGGGAGGCTCCTTGCTCCACCCAGAAGGCTACCAATAAGAGCACTGGGGACCACGGTCAGGTTTCTTCCCAAAGATTCTCGGAAATGCATCCACACACACAAGTCCCTCCTTCCTGGAACAGCGAAATAGGCCACTTAAGTAAATCACGCCATTTGGTGGAGGCCGAGAGAGCGCTCGATACTAGTTTGCCTGTCTCCAAGGAACAAAATACTGAAAGGCGAGGGCTTAAAGTGAGTGGAAATGTATCCAATGCACAATCAGATGGAGATGCTGTGGGCCGGTGGCCAGGGATTATCCGTCAATTGGATCTCTTTCAGCGCCTTAAATTCAACCAGCTGGGATTCCTTTTTCTCCCTCCTTTTTTTTTATAAGTATCATCTTTTTCAACCTTCTCAAAGGAAGAGATTTTCCTCTTAATGGGAAATCTGTATTTCATCATGAAGATGGAACACAATACACGCACTTCAGCCCACAGAGGGTCTTTGTGTATTGTGCGCTTGGCATCAAAGAGAGGCGCACACTCCCGCGAGCTCATGTCAGGAATGACGGCCTGAGCCTGCGCCTGCGGGGTGCAAGGTGTGATATCACCTCCGTCCCGACAGACTGATACTACCACTCATTTGCAGATCACTTGATTGGTTCCATAAATTCAGATAATCTCTACATTTCCAAACTGTTCCAAAAGGCAACGGAGGTGAAATGATGGTGTGTGTGTGTGTGTGTGTGTGCCCACAGATGCACACGCTTACACACGTGCACACACACATGGGAGTGAGCATCTGGAAGAATACACTTAGGTGATTACAGTGCATATGACTGATGGAGGTTACTGGTATTCGTTACTTTCTTTCCTGCGCATACCATAGCTTTTCAGCAATGAATACTTAGCACTTTGTAATGCTGAGAGAAAATATTATAACTGCAAAAGAACAATCACAAATAACAAGCAGTGTGGGAACAGCTCTCTGTAGTCAGGCGCCAAGGCCAAGTTCCCGCTTCGAACGTGACTCCAGGCAGGGCAGCTGCTCAGGGCTCTGTCCCTAGGCCGCACGGCAGGCTGGGCTCTGGGGCCTCCAGACGTGCAAGGGGCACAACAGCTTCTGGGCAGGCTCAGAGGCCACCCAGGGGAGAGGCCGGGGGAGCCCTGTGCTGCACGGGCACCCTCAGGGCCAAGCTGCAGAGCCCAGGCCTGCCCTACACCACAGCCAGGCCAGGGCCACCTGCTCTGTCCCAGTAGGGGAAGAGACGGGTCGGGCACTGGTGCCCTCATCTCAGTTGTGGGCCTCCACTGGGCCGCTGCCCAGGAACTGTGACCATGCAGCCAGCAGCCTTGGGAATGGTCCCTGGTACCACGGAGGGCTGCAAGGAGAAGACAGTTCAGGAAGGAGATGTCATCTGTCCACTGTCCATTCATACAGCCTTCAGCACCACAGCACACTGTCACTTCCTGTGCGGACAACACAAAGTGCACAGCCGGGAGAAGAGGGGGAGGCGAATGTGGGCGCGTTTCCCAAGCCCCAACAGGGGACGCCCCCTCCAAGGAAAGGCGCCTTTTCTTCCCCAGAGCATCCTCTGACCAGCTGCTGGCATGCAGTACTGTCCCGGCCACAGGAAGGACCTGCTTCTGAATGACATGGGAGTGAAGTACAGAACAGCAATGGTCGCACCCCAGGGGACCCAAAACCGTCAGCCGCCTGGCTCCTGCCCTCAGGAAACTCGGGCTGGGTGGACACAGAAAGCAAAGGGTGCACAAAGGCAGCAAGAGCACCCGAAACACGGCTCGGAAGGTCACGGGAGACTCCGAGGAGCAGGAGGGATGGCGACTGCAATGCTGACCGTCCGCAGGCAGCAGTGGTCGGAGACAGAGCCGGGGAGGAGGCGCAGAAGCGACATCTACCACATCTCTCCTGGGCTCAGGTCGCTCGCAGCCCATGCAGAGCAGCTGGGGCGACGCTAAGTGCAGGACAAAGATGTGGTCAGTGCCATCCGGTTCCGGAGCCTCTTTCCTTCCTCCTCCTACACCCGTTCATTGGCCTGCGCCATCTGAGCCGGGCAGGACGCTGGGCACAGGGGTGCAGCACCAGGAGGACGTAAACGGAGAGCAGCTCCTCCCCGCCCCCCTCTGCTCGGCACCCTCCTCGGTAAGGCACAGACGGCGATGAATAGCACCCCGGCCTCCACACGCAGGGAGTCTGCACCCACGGGTCCCCCCAGCCGTGGTGGACACTGTGTGACAACTATGGTGCTGCGCTCATTTCTTGTCATTATTCCCTGCAGGGTACAGCTAGCCACGTGGCGTGGACACTGGATTCGTCATCAGAAGTCATCCGGGATGACAGGGATCCGGGAGGGGGCTTGCAGGTGACGCAGAAACAATGCCACTTCATACAAGGCACTAGAGCACCCACAGACTTGGTACCCACGATGTCCTGAACCAGGCCTCAGACACCAAGGGACAACTAGCTACCTCAAAGGCTTTTGTCAGATTAAATGAGATCGTATGCGTGAAGGGTCCAGCACTACGCCTGGCCCACAGAAGGCACCGTACAGGCTGCCGGGGTGGAGGAGGAGTATCACTACCTCACAATTACAGCCCATGGCAACGGCCCACGGAGCCTTCAGATCAATGCAGAGCCCAGGAGGTGCGGCCTCGTTTAGATGAAAATGACCCCGAAGTCTTGCACAGCACTTTGGAGCCGGGAACCCTGACACACCGCATCCCTGCAGGGCAGGTGCCATCTTATCTGCACTTGAAAGGGAAAGAAAGCAAGGCTCAGAAAGGCTCAGGGTTTCCCCGAAGACACACAATAAGCGGCGGCAGAGTGCAGAGATGCACTGTTTGCTCTACACAATATTTCTTTTAAAATCCTTTGTTTTGAAAGTTTTTCAAATTTATGGGACAGTTCCAAGAACAATCCAGCCAACTCCTGAATGCCTTCTTTCCCACCCAGATGCCTCAGTTTCAGCATTGTTGGTTGCTGCTTTGTTGCTGTGTGTGTGACTTTGGAACTGTTGTAGGGTAGGCTGCACGCATACACCCTGCCCTTTTGTCTGTTAACACCGGTGTGCACTCTAATATAAACGTGGCAGTTTGTGCTGTGTAGGTATCATTAATACCGACCTCCATCTAGTCCAGTGGGCATATCCCAAGTTTTCACCTGTTCCAATCGTGTCCTTCACGGTGTCTTCCCTGCAGTACAAAGTCTGGTCCAGGACGACTTACTGCGTGTGTGGTCACGCGTCTTTAGTCTTTGGTAGCTTGGAACCGTTCCCCAGCCTTTGATTTTATGACACCGGCCCGTGAAGAATACAGGCCAGCGACTACAGAGGACGATCCTCGGGTGGGACCGCATGATGCATCCTCTGGCTACACGCAAGTTACACGTTCCTGGCCACAGCGGCACGTGACGATGGGTATCACCACCTTTGCCGTGTATCACACACCTCGATGTGGGTCTCGGGATGCCGGCTGATGTCTGTCTGCCTCTCCTTGGTTATATTAACCTGGTCCCCTGGCCAAGGCGTCGCCCACTTTCTCTACTGCACAGGTGCCATTCGCCCCCTCTCAACCGATCGGCTATGTGAGGAGATACTGCAAAACTACACAAATACCCTATTCTTTGTAATTTAACGTCCATCCATGCCTGCTGCTCAAACAATTCAAGCGTAATGAAACGATTCTGAAATCCACCATTCCTTCCAAAGTACCAGCTGGCATTACACTGTAAGGGAGACTTTCTCACTTCCTACTCCCTGCTCTGTCTACCATCACAGAACAGACTCCTGCGTCCTATTGTACTCGGTGGTAATAATCCATTACCGCCCTTATATATTTTATCACTCAAAGCTGCCTTAGATTTGTCCCTTCTGGCTGGTTGCTCTGTCTTCCAGATGCCCCTCATCATGCTTGCACGACAGAATGTTCCGGGCTTCATTTAGACCCTTCCCTGCCCGGTTCCTCAAGACCCTCAGTTCACAGCAGGAAAATGGCAAAACTCGATTCCTCTCCACTTCCTCTGAGCAAATGAATGAATGAAACCTGCCCTTCATTCCCTATTGTGGGTCTCCAATCCTTGCAGAGCTAGAGAATGACCCTCTACCGCCCTTTGGAAAATGGCCACATCGGACAGGACCCGTGGCCATCCCCATGCCGAACCGAGTGTCTGCATCTCAGCTCCTCCCCTCCTGCTCACGCTCTGCGCCTCCCCCGAGAAACAAGTGCAGGAGCCCCGAGGGCCCTGGCACTTCGGGGCGTGCGGAGTGGGGCTGGAGGGTCCTGCTAAGCCGTGGGGAGCCTCGAAGCAGACTCTCGGTGGTTTCAGGAGGGAGCTGAGCCCATAATAGAAAGCAGCGGGAACAGGACGGGAGACGCGACCCACTCAGCGGCCGTCACCGGGGGAGAGACCTCCAGGAGCTCCACAGCACTGTGGCATAGGGAGCGTCCTCGCTAGGTTCACAGATGCGGCTCAGAGAGCTTGATGTACCGTTCCAGGTCACACAAGGGGAGCTGTAGACGCAGAATCCGCACCCAGCCCGGCTGACTACAATGCATCACTTTCAAATACACCACAGAGCCCGCTAAGTATTTTCCTCCCACTTGCGTCTTCCCCTTAACGGACATTGATTTAATGAGCGTCTGGGTCTATCTCCCGTTACTGTAAATGAACGCCAGACACAAGGCGATTTCCACGGAAGAGAGCCCACGGTTCTGGAGACCTGGAGCTTGTGGGTGGCCTCTGGTGACAGTCTTCTCACAGGTGAGCATCCTCGACAGCCCAGGGCACCACAGGGAAGGGCGACACATCCTAGGGACACAGTCAGACTGATTTTCAGAGCAGACCCACTCAGAGGCCCCATCGACCCACTGCTCCGTGAGCGAATTAATGCACTTGGAGGGCGAGTCTGGGTGACCACATCACCTCCCATCAGCCCACAGGGACCCTCCCACACTACCCCGTGCAGGAACGACCTCCAGCATGACCTGGGACAGGACGGCCACCCCACAGCACTCAGCCATGTTTCCTCCCTTCCTTTATAACAGCACATCGAATGTGCGGCCCAAAGGCACATGTGTGAGCTTTGCTTCTCTGGATTTCTGGAAAAAAAGCAAAGTGCACTGATTGTCTACACCACTTTCATGGAAATGAATTTAAATACTGGTGGTTCCCCGATTCGACAGAACTTTGGGATCACCTAAGAACTTTAAAAGGCACTAATGCCCACCCTCCTGCCCCTGTCCTTTGCTATCTGGTTTAACTGGCTTGAGGCCGACGTGGGCATCAGGATTGCTCAAAGGCCTGGGGTTCTCCCACGGGACACAGACGTGGGAAACCACGGTCCACTCAGTGAGAAGAAAGTGGGAGAAGCCCCACTGCCCAGCTCTTTTAGGAAATCAGCCTGATCTTTTATCCTTCGGGATGTGGACCAGGGTGTTCTAGGAAGCGCAACAAAAGCAGAAACTCACTCCTTGATAAAATTTTAAATTTTAAAAAGAAAACAAAACACAAAAACTTTAAGCCTCGTTAGTGAGAGAGGCGACTCAATTATGGCTAAATCAAGGTTTCATTGGACAGTCATCCAGGGGGCGGGTAGGAAGCATCTCACCGGCCAAGGCAGTGGGGGTGGAGATGAGAGCTGGACACCGTAAAGAGGCCACAGCTGCCCCTGGGGACAGCTGGGAGTGCAGATCCAGGTGCCCCCCCCAAAGGGGCTTCCTTGGCTGCAGCTGGGGGAACAGGGCGCTGGCGTTTGGGGGGAGGATGGGGAGTTGCTAGTGTGAGTGCTGTGGGCACTGCACAGGCCAGTCGGAGCCTGTGTGTTGGATGGAGGAGGAACCTGCCCACACGGGCTCCCCGGCAGCACCAGAGTAAGCGGCTGCTCCAGGGCAGACATGTAGCCATTTCCACCTTGAAAACACCCAGGAATGGCATCTTCCTCCTCTGCTCCATATTTGCTTCTAACTCAGACAAATCCCATTTTCCCAGGATGAGGATTCACAGCTGACTGCCAGTGTGGCCATGCTCTTCGTCTACACAGGGTTAGCACCACTCGCTTCTCTGAGCCAGCAAGCCGAAGATGGAAGCGCGATCACCACGTGCACGTCAAGTCCTTCAGCCACGTGGCTTTGGGAAATATTCCCGCCAGGACATGGGAGGAAATCAGAGGAGCAGCCCGGCCCTGGAGTCGGCCATTAGAGACTGTCTAACAGGACTGCTGCAGAAGGCAGAAGGGGCCAGCTGGCACCACGTTGGCCCCTGGCAGGGTGTCTAGAGTGGAAGAAGGGTGCACCCACTCACCTGGATCATCAGCTGCACTGAATTAGAAGACTCCCAAAGAAGTGACTGAGGCCGCAGCCTTGTCAGTGGCTTACCCCATCAGTGGATTCCATGCTGAATGGATGACTAGCAGACAGCGCCTCCTTAGAAGTGGGTCAAGGGGACTAACCTGGGGTCTCTATCTGTCCTTCCTCTCTGGCTCTCACCGTGCTCTCTGCTTACTGGACGCTGTGATGTGAGCAGCTCTGCTCTGCCACATGCTTCCGCCATGACGTCTCTGCCTCGGAGCCAGCCATGGACTGGAACCTCGGAAATCGTGAGCCAGAATAAACCTCTCCTTGTTAAATTATGTCAGGTATTGGCCCCAGCAATCAGAACCCTCACCAATACAAAGTGCAAACCCACGCACCTGTCAAAGTTCAATCCCAATTTAGAACAGGAACTGGGAACGGGTCTGGCTGCCATTTGAGGAGCAGCCTGGGTGACTTAAAATCCCACCCAGGAATGTCTTGCTCACTGGCAAGCACGCAATACCATGCCACACCTCAGTGGCGAAGAAAGTGAGAGATGAGTAAAGCATGGCCAGTGCCTCAGAGAAGTAAAAAATGAAGCGATAGAAGTAGAAAATAACATCTTTGCCCATTTCTTTAGCTAATTATCAGGCATCTTCTAGTTGAGAGGGCACATTTACTCTCAGCTCTAAAAATATCAGAAAGTTCAGGCAGGAAACACACTGGACACATAATAAAAACTGGGCCATCGATGAGATAAAGTCACCTACTGGCTGGTTTCCTTATTTACTCAAAAATGGTCCTCTATTTGGCATGGGAGGTGTACAGGGGTTTAGATCAAAGGTGGCCTCTTTCCAATCACCCTGTACCCGTGCGCATTTACAAACGTGCAGAGAACTCACACACACAGGTCGTCAACTGTCCCTGGTAGCAACTGTACAAGGAGCTAACACCAGCACTTGTCATTCCCTGGGGGCAGAGGGTGATATCACTGTGCAGGTCTCCAGCTGGAAAAGGGGCTGTCGAGCTGTGTTAGTCCAAGCTCAGGTCTCTGGTTCCACATGATAATGCGTATGGCCTGGTGCCTGGGAGCAGACCAGGAAGGAAAGGAAAGGAAAGGGAAGGGAAGGGAAGGGAAGGGAAGGGAAGGGAAGGGAAGGGAAGGGAAGGGAAGGGAAGGGAAGGGAAGGGAAGGCAAGGCAAGGCAAGGCAAGGCAAGGCAAGGCATCCAAATGCTAGCAAGATACTTTCTTTCCTCTTCTGTTTTTCTAGTGTTCACAATGTGCATTGAAAACTAATGTTTCAGTTAGCATATCCTTGAGAATACTAACATTCCAGTAGTTAAAGGAAGGATGTTTAAAAAACTAGGTCATTATCCCACCAAAGCATATGCTTCATTGTTGGATACCACAAGGCCTTACTGTGGAGGTGGGAAGGGAAGAAATCAGAAAGAAGATGAGTCCGAGGGGTCTGCCTTCACTTTAGAGCGCCGCTTTCTGTCTTGGCTTTGATAAATCAAGGAGGAAGCTAACAGATTTTAAGTGCTTAGTGATATTATTTCTGCAACAAACTGATTTTGGCCCACCGATTCCTGGACAATGCTAGCTGAGAGAGGTATGGCCGCACACATTCCTGGACAGTACTACAGCAGCTGGGAAAATGGGTGATCTTCCCCAGTCGGACGGCCCACAGTGCCCTCCACCCAGCAGGCGGTGCCCCGGCAGCCTGGTCAGTCCTAGAGAGGACGTCCCCATCGTCTTCCCGGCTCATCTCCCTTCACCCTCTCAGAAATGCCAGCGATGTCCACGGGGGGCTCATTACCAAAGCCACATAAATTACGGGACCTATTTCTTTCTTCTGCATTTGCGACTGCAGCTCTCTCGTAAATAACTCCTTTTATCACAAGTGTGGGTGTCCCTGTAATGCTACCTGTGACATGTCAAGGGTCTCCAAAGTTATCGAATGTGCCAGACAGAAACTGCTTTTGACCCTGGGGTTAACCAAAGTTAACCAACAAATCTGACGGCTGTAAAGGCTCCCTCCCGCCCCAGCTGCTGCTCACACTATCAATCACCACCACTCAGGGCGGTGACACGGCAGGGCATCAGGACCTCTTCTGACACAGTACAGTCTGTGATTAAACACAGTCCTGGCTTCCTCCCTCAGTAACCGAGCATGCAGACGTTATATATAATCCCGGGGAGAGGCTTTCTTGATAGCCTAAACACAGAAGGAGAAAACCACTTAGGAAGTGAACAGAAGGAAGCCGTGTTTTCGTCACTTTGGGGTTTTCATGGAAGAAACTCACTTTTCCCTAGTGCCGCACAGCCAGGCCTAACTTGTGTCAGCCTCCAGCACGAACCTGACCCCTTCCCCGGGCCTCCGGGAGCCGGGACACCCTGGCTGTGCCCTCGGCTGCCAAAGCCTCCTTGTCCTTCCTCGTGAGCAGAAAGCCCCGCAGTCACCTCCAGGTCCAGCTAAGTAGAAGCTCCCCAGGGGACCAGGCCCGGGCTCCTGGTCTGAGAAGCCTCTGGTGTCCCCTTCCCAAGGCACACTGGGCACCTCTGACCCAGCACGCCCTGCGCCCTGTTCTCTGACCCTCACGTACAGGTTTACACAGTCAACAGTGTAACACTAGGGATCTGGGCCTGAATCCGAGCCGTCTCCATGCTCCCGTTTGTGGGACTCAGTGGTGCTTCTCATCACAGACCTCTCCTTACCACGCCCATCGGCGGAGGCCGAGAGGCACCTGCTTGGAGCCGCTGTCTGCTTGCAGGACGACTGCATTTGCAAAGATGCAGAGTGAGGGACGCTGCTGTGGCGTGAGTGGCAGTCTCTCCTCCCTCCTCCTCCATCACCGCCACTGTCAGTGGTGATTTCTAAGCATCTGCATCATCATCTTCATCACTGTCACCGATTTCCAAGCAACCATCAGCAGCCGCGTCTTCTATTCGTTACCACAGCTTCAGCCTCTGGCTCTGCAAGAGTATCTCGTCCACCTGTCGAGCTATTTTTGCTGAATTTCGCAGACACACTTCTTCGAGTCATCGGCAGAGCTGGGTCAGAGGTTTCCAAGCTGCACCTTAGCATAGCTACAGCTGGGCTTGCAGGGTAAGGGAGAAGCAGTAAGTCCCCTCCACTCTGTCACCCTCACCAGAGGCTGCACGCTAACTTGGCTGATCAAAATCACGTACGATGGTTTTGGTTCCGTTACTGGGGGTTGGGAAGAGGGCAGAGTTACTGAGCCACACCCTCACGTGTCAGTAAAAAACGTTCTCCTTCCCCCAGGCCACTAAGAGTGCTCCCCAGTCAAAGCACTGAAGATGGACCTAGACGGCTAAATTCTTACCGAGTCCCAAAGTAAAAGAATCATGACAGATTATTCTCTGGCTCCCTCGTCTTTCCTTTGAAAAAATAATTTACAGGGTGAGACGGGCTCACTCGCCTTGCGGTGAAGCCTCAGGGAATCAGCGGCAGCTCTGTTTGAAAGGCCTGACCAGACAGAGGTTCCAGCCCCGGACGCCAGACACCGCTGGCCATCCCTCAGACCCCAGATCCTCAACAGTAACGCGTTCAAAGCAAGCTCTATCAAAAGCAAACTCTGCCAAAGCCAAGCCCAGGGTTTTCCTTCTGTGAAATCTAAATATGTGTTGAACTGGATTCTGCCTGGCGGTCCCTACACACCTAGGCCCGGGGAAGGGTTTGTTTGGGAAGCAGTTTGTACCTGTCAAAATCACCCGCACAAGATCCATTCGGGACGTAAGCAAAGGCGGGGATCGAACATGGTCTTTTGGTCTCGGACCCCACCGAACGCTTGCTATGAACCATGCTACGCTGTGTTGGAAGATGTCCTGGGCCCAGCAGAATTTGCACCCCGAGCTGAAGCCCACAAGGTGGCAGCAGCAGCATCATGCCCATTTAACAGATGTGCAAACTGTGCCTGCCAAGCACAGCTTTCTAGCCCAAGGCCATACAGTTGGTCAGCAGCAAGGCTGGGCTCAGATCCCGATGGTCCAGCTCAGAACTAGGGCCCATCTACACCGCAGGCCTCCAAGCCCATCCGCGTCATCAAATCTCACCACAGCCTCTTGTTCTCCCCGGCTGCCCTGAGCCCAAACTGAATCCCGAACCCGCAAAGCCACTGCTCCGTGGAAGAGGGGTGGCTGCGATGAGCCTGGCTTGGGGCCCTGGGGCTGCACTGTCTGCCTCCCCTGCCCGTTCCCCGCCCCCTCCCC
>PVJX010037869.1:0-16677 GCA_004027295.1 Dolichotis patagonum
GAGAATCAGGATGCTTCCATGACAAGGAGGAATTTGAAGAATTTGTGACCACCAGTCCAACACTATAAAAATAATGAAGGAAATTCTAGGGAGAGAGAACAAGAATACGAGCATATCAGGAACAGTGGCAGAGAGGCCTCAGTGAACAGGGCAGATAGTGGAGTGGAACAGAAAAACCGACAACCAATGGCAGAAAAACAGAATAGCAGAAATAAGGCAGAGAAGATTGGCTGTAATCTCTAGTATAAATGGCCTTGAAATATTAACAGAGAGAAACACAGGCAGAGTAGATCAGGAGATAGGGTCCATTGAGAGGCTCTATATAGGGAGGCAGTAGGACCCAAAACAAGCAGTGCACCAGATGGGAGTGAAAGGGAAGGAATTGTCTAAAAAAGGGAGGCAGAGGATATTGTTAATTGGGTAACAAGATTTAAAATTTACATTATTCTCACCATTCTGCTTGGATGGATTATGTGATGTTCCAGTTTGTCTACTTACACTAGACTTGAGGACATGGTCAGCTATCCCAAAAATAAGAGGCCATATTATGGTATTACCATATTATGGTAAGCATCCCTAATTTACCTATTAACTTAATCTGAAGCCCTTTTTAACTTATACTGTCTTATTATGACTGATCTTATTTGAATCTGGTTTATTAGATTGCTACATTGTATTGACTGATTTTATTTAAAACTGTTATGATTGATAGCATCAAGTCTAAGAGTATAGGCAACTACACTGAAGATGACAAGATTCACTAAGATACCCACTCTGTTTTATTATTATTTGCTTTTGAAGTCTTATAATGTCTCCAATGCTTGGTTTTTATTAATGTTGATATGCACTGCTGAGACATCATGGTAACCATTGTAGATCACCTAGTATTGCGGTTTTATGTGAGTTTGTTGCCTCATGCTTTTCTAGGAATTGTTTTGTTTTATCTTGTTTTGTTTTGTTTTTCCCTCTAATACAGAAAGGATAGATATACATTTAGAGACTCATGCATGTGTAGAGCTTATAAGCAGTTTACGAGAACCAACTATATAACACATGCTGAAATGAACAATTACTTTGAAGAAAAAGAGACACTACAGTACCCAGTGCTGATTCCATAATGTCATGAAGTGAAATCCAACAAAACTATCACTTTTTGTTCAATGTGATTTTAGCTTGCTTTGTTTTAAGTTCAACACATAGGAAGGCATGGGCAGCTGTTTTGAGGAGAATGAGAGATACTATGACAGACATTCTTTGCTTCTCTAATGTCTGGTCTTGAAGACCTGAAATGCTCTCCTTGTCCTGCTCAGATCAATTCCATACTATGTTGTTTCATTTGAATTCCCTGTATGTGACAATATGGATAATTATTTGGAAGAAAACAAGAGTCAATATGATAGAGAGTGAATATCTCCGATTTTCTAGTTTTGAAATTTATGTCTCTTACATTGCTTTCTTGTGATCTGCTTTGTTCTGTTTTGTTGTGTTTAATTTTAACCTTTTGATATAATTGCATGCATATTTGAGTGGGTAAGATGGATGACCATATTGCTGTTTTTGTCAGATCATGGAGCAGATCTGTTAACAGTCTCACGGTTTGAATGTCTACTTTACATGTTTTAACTTTGTAATTTGAACAACTTTTTCCAAGAAGTCAGTATGTAATATGTCAAGTAATAATTTCTTAGGATTTTTTGTTATTATTCTTTTCCTTTTTTCCTTGGAATTCTGTATTGTTGCTACCCTTTATTCTGTTTTGTTTTGTTTTGTTCTCTTTAAATAATATTTTAAAAACATTAAGTTATTTATTTGAGCTCATTCTCTTTTCCAGTGTGTGAGCTTATTGCTATAAATTATCCCTTGTAGTGCTGCCTTCACTGTGTCCTGTAAGTTTCAGTATGTTGTATAGGAATTATCCTTTAAATTTATATATAGAATCTTTAATATACTCTGCAACTCATTGGTTGTCTAGAAGTGTGTTGTTTAATTTCCATGTGTTATTGTAGTTTTTGTGGTTTCCTTTGTCATTGAATTACAATTTCATTGTGCTATAGTCAGATAGCATTCACAGAATGATTTCAGTTCTGCTACTTTACTTGATAATGTTTTGTCAGCTAATATATGATCTATTTGGAGAGCATCCCATGTGAAGCTGAGAAGAATGTCTATTCTAATGTTTTTGGATGGAACACTCTGTAGACATCTACAAAGTCTATTTGAGCACAACCTTGGTTTAATTCTAATTTTTTTCATTGATTTTTCCTCTAGTTGATCTGTCTATCCATTTGTGAGAGTAGGGTATTAAGGTCCCCAACTGCAAATGTGCCCATTCTTATTTGGATTTTCATGTCTGTTAATATTTCTTTTATGTGATTGGGTGAATTTGTGTTTGATTAGTACATATGATTGTTATGGAATTTTCTCTTAAAGAGTTTGTGGTCACTTTCTTTGTCTCTTTTGATCAGTTTTGGCTTAAACTTTTGTCTGCAAATATAATTGCTACCCCTGCTTTTACTGAGTTCCTGTGTCATGGAGAATTGCTTTCCATACTTTTAGTCTATGAATTTCTTTTTGGGTTAAATGTGTTTATTGAATGTAACATATTGTTGGATCTTGCTTCTTGATCCATTCTGCCAGTGCATTTCTTTTTGTTGGTGAGTTGAGACCAGTCATGTTTATAATTATAACTGATATATATTGTATTTTCTTTTTCATGTTGTTTTCCTGTTGTTTGTTTCCTGTCTTTCTGCTCTATTTAATTGCTTTCTGGGCCTCATCACTTGTTTCTATTGGAGTTTCTGGGTTTGTGGTCTTTGTTATCTCTTTCTGAGATCAGTTTATCAGTATATCACTGCTAACATTCTATTAATAAATTTATTTCATTGTTTTTTGGTACTGGAGGTCGAACTCATGACCTGGCACTTGATAGACAGGCTCTTGTGCTGCTGAGCTAAACCCCTAGCCCCTGTTATCTCATTCTAATGTGTCTTTCAGAGAATTCTATAGAGTTGGTTTCATTATCATAAATTTCTTCAGTTGTTACTTGTCATGAAAGTATCTTATTTCTCCATCAATTTTGAAAGATAGTTCAGTGGGGTACAATGAGCTGGGTTGAAGATTGTTTTCCTTTAGGGTTTGAAATACTTCATTCCAAACTCTTTTTTATTTGAGTATTTGTGTTGATATGTCTGCTGTGATTCTCATGGGTTTTCATTTATAGGTGATCTGTTTCTTTTCTCTAGATGCTTTTAATATTTTGTTGTGGTGAATTTATGAAATATTGATTATTACCTGCCTTGCTGTAGATTTATTTTGGTCATGTCTATTGGATTCTATATGCTTCATTTATCTATATGTCAATTTCTTTATCTGTGTTTGGGAAGTTTTCTGCCATTATTTCTGTGAAGAGGTTTTAATGGCTTTTACACTGTCTCCAGATTTCTCACTGATTCAAATCAATCTTATGTTGCTCTTTATCCTGTACCGGTGGAATTGGCTTTTCATGATCTTTTGTGACTTTTAAGATATCTTTTTTTATCCTGGTTGCATGTTTGCATTTTATATCTGATATTTTATCCTCACCTTTATTTAGTCTGCTTCCCATGCTTTCAGTGGAATTTCTAATCTTCTGGATTTCTGTTTGGAACTGTTTCATTGATTCCATTTCTTGTCTATGTTTGGCATTTATTGTTTTCATAGCTTTCCTGGTTTCCTCTTTTTGTTTATCTGTCACTGCTTTAATGTCTTTTATTTTGATAATCATTGCTTTTGGCACCTTAGAGATTATTTTTTCTATAGCCTCACCCATTTGTTTTTCTACTTCTGCTACTATCATTTCAGAGTGTTCCATTCATTGCCTTCCAATGTCTTCTTCCTTTGTGTACTGGACTTGTCATTGGTTGACTGCAAATTTGAGATTGCATTTTGCTTCTTCATCTTGTTATTTTCTATTTTACTCTTTTTTCTGTGTTACACTTTTAAATGTCTAATTTAGGTAGCCTTATGATTAAGGAGGTTTCTGTTCCTCTGGATGTCTCCTCTCACTAGCACTGCCATTCTGGGGCAATAGAGGAAGGGAAGAGCATAGACTTACAATCCTCTTGTGGGCCCTGCCATCCTGGGGCATCTATCACCTTTGAAAATACTCTTCTGAATTCCGTTTTGTAGTTTCTTGTTTTCTTTTTCCCTAAACACCATAACTTCAAAGTTGTCTTCCATATTTATAGTTTTGCTTCCACCAAAATGTCATCTGGGAAAAATTCTATACATACAGTCTTTTGAATAAAGTTTCTTGAATTTAGCAAAATGCTTTTGTGATTTATTTGTGTTATGGCATGAATCAATACTTCATATCTTTTTATTGTTGAGTTTCACTTAGAATTATCTCCTCAAGGTACATACATTTTCCTATGAATGACTCAAACTTATCCTTCTTTATGGTACAGTAGTTACCATCATATATAAATTTCACATTTTTTATCCATCTATCTGTTGGTGGACACAAAGGCTGCTTTCATAAATTAGCTATTATGAATTATGCAGCTATAGACATGAGTATGCATGTGTCATTTGAATGTAATTTGAATGCATATATTATTTGCATGAGTATGCATGTATTATTTGAATGTCTTTAACTTTTTTGGTAAGATAGCTAGCAGAGGAAGAGCAGAGTAGAAGGGCATTTCTATTTTTAGTTTTTTGAAGATTCTCTGTACTGATTTACATAGTGCTTACACTAGTTTACATTCTCATCAAAAACACAGAAATGTGCCTTTTGCCAGCAACATCACCAGCATGTTATTTTTAATTTTTTTTATTTTAAAGATAGTAAAATCCAACAAAACAAAACATAACAAAGACAACTAAAATAAAGCAGCAAAATTAGTACAGAGTTTCAAAGGAGGATACTGGGAAAACAACAACCATAGTATATCTTGTTATCTTCACAATAGTTGTCCACTCCATCAGGTATAGCAAAATCAAACCAAAAACAACATAGAATAAAAACAATCAAAGCACAATATTGAATAAAGCAAAATAATCAGAACAAAGCAAAACAGTGAGAACAATATGGGTTTTCAAAGACAAGATAGAAGGAAATCCCCCATATTTGCTATATTGCATAATTTCATCCTCCAAAGTGATGCTCAGATCACTGGTACCACAACTGCAAAATCAACCAAACAATACAAGAATTTAGTTGATTTATGTACCTTAGTTGCTATCAACTCAGCCTGCCCTCTGAATCAGCAGGTTGCATATAGGTGGTGGGGCATGTTTATTCTCATCCCAAGTGCCTGTAGGTTCAAAGGAATCACTGATTTTTCTCTCATTTTTTAATATTTAACTTCTTGTTAAGTCATTTTTTATTGAGTAGGGTGAAATCTAAGTGTTGTTTTCATTTGCATTTCTCTAATGGCCAGATAGATTGGACATTTTTCAAATATTTATTGGGCTGTGTTGCTAGTATCAAGACCTTTTAGGTAATGCTTACTTTTCAGAAATGTTCTCTGGTAATAGAGAACATCTGGTAATAGTATCTAACACACAGTACTCTACTGAACAGGTGGGTTTGTAACCAGTGCTGAGTGTAAGACAGAGACTCTAGCATATGTAGCAGTGCCCAGCTGCACCAGATGGAAACTCTACCAGTTCTAATGAACTTGGCCAAGAGCCAGATGTACCCCGATGTACAGTTGCATGGCAAAAAAATGAAATCTCCAATGTGCCCATCAAGAGGATGGGATGCCTGGAACTGAATTGGGCTCCAGCAGTCCTGGGGCACCCAGCAAAGACTGATAGAAGTGTAAGTAACCCAGTTGAACCTCAGATTGCACAGAACTACTACTGCATGCCATATGGAGTCTCTAGCATGTATAGGCATAGTGTGGGGGCAGTGAGCACTGTGTGGTGACTCAAGCAATCTTGGGGTGTCAGGATTAGTTTCTCATGGATTCAGTGTCAGCTCTGGGTGCCACACAGAAGTCCTGGTGAACATGGGACCAACCTGAAGCTCCCAGCAGCAAGTCAGGTATACTCAACACAAGCAGTGAAGACTTAGATGAATCCAGTACTGATGCAAGGTGCCAGATGGTGACTTGGGCTGGCACAAGCAGGTGGGTGGATTTGGTAATCACCATTCACTTGTTTATTCACTCATCTGCCCAGAGTTGTACATAAGAAGAAGGAGCTTCTCTTGCCCTTGGTGAGTGCTGGTAAGGATGCTGCAAGGTTGAAGCTTCCTAGGTGTTTTGAGGTGGGCTGATGGGGTAAAGAGGATCATGTATCCAGAGCCTATCCTGAGAGACTAATCTCTACAGTGATCATTGATTCCCTTTGGCTACATAGAAAGCTACAAAGATGACTGGCCTTGGGGTGTGTGAGGGTGAGGATTATGCAGACTGGACCTTTCAGACCACTTCCTTTCTTTTTAACTACTATCTGGGTGTTTGGTTTGATTTATATGTATGTTCTTTCAAATTGATGTGCATGATGGTGTAAGTCTCTCCCCTGCTTCAAGTTACCTGGGTTTTTAGTACATCTTCCATGAAAATCTCTGATGTTATTCCTCTTCTAGTCAGCCATGTTGAGATTCTTGCTTGTGGCCTATTTTATAGCAAGTCTTTTGTGCTGGTCAGAAGAATGTGCATTCTGTTGTAAGATGGAAGATCTGTAGATATCTATCAAGTTCATTTGCTTGAATTTTTTGTTCAACTCTGTTATTTCTTTGTTTATGTTTTTGTCTAGTTAATCTATTTGTGACAATAAGGTATTAAGGTCTCCCACTATGAGTGTGTTGATGTTTATTGGATCCTTTACTCTCAATAGTGTTTTTATACGAAACTGGTTGTGCTGGTGTTCAGAGCAGGCATATTTATAATTATTATCTTTTATGTTGAACTGTTGCCTTAACCAACATGTATTGACCTTCTTTGCCTCTTCTGATCATTTGGGCTGAAATCCACTTTGTGTAAAATTAGTACAGCTACTCATGCATTTGGGGGGAATCTTTATTGCACTGAATTTCTTCTAACCTTTCAATTTTAGTTTGTGAATTTCTTTATGAATTAAATGTGTTTCTTGTATAGAGTATGTCATTGGATTTTGTTTCTTGATTCACTCTGCCAATCTGTCTCTTTTCATTAGTGAATTGAAAGCATTCACATTGAGAGTTATTACTGTATTTTCAAATAGTGTTTTCTTTATGAAACCGTACTTTGGGATTCCAGTAAGTCATGGTTTTCTCTGCCTTCCTCATGGTCTGTGAGTTTGTGAGGTGTTCCCTTGCTCCTGAAGCTGCTTTTTTTGTTCACTCCAAGCTGAGGCACACCCTTGCTCAGGTCGATAGATGGGGAAAGCAATCAGATTGCTAAATTGTACTGGATTTAGGCATTTCTTTGAGTGTTTAAGCCAACTGCTGTACTTAATGCCAGCACTTTCAGACTCAATTGCCTCTGAAAGCCACACATGCAAGATCTGGCTTCTCATCAAGGAAGGCAGCATCCTCTGTCATTCCCAGCATGAGCTTAAAATCCTCAGGGTATCTGTGTCTTGTCTGTACCCTCTCTGCAACTGTCTTCCATGGGTATCTCTCTCACTCAATTGCTGTGGGAGGGTAGCACTGGGAAATGTGAGGTGAAATGATTTGTAGTTGTTCTGTGGCTCAATCTTAAATAATCAACACCTTCCTCAAATGGTGTCTGACTTAACACTGTCTGGCAATATGGCAGGTGATATGCTAATTTCTTTTCCACCTATAGATTGCTATGTGGAAGGAGTCAACATGGAGTGAAGGCCCACATTGTTTTGCCATTTCCAATAGCCATGTGTTGTTCTTGGATCTAATGCTGCTGGCCCAGTCCATTGATTCTCCTTGGAGATTCCAACTCTGGTAAATTACCTAGAGTCTGAAAAGACAGGCACCCCTCTGTGGGAGCTGTTGTGAGCATCTAGACTATTTTGTTCTTTTCTCTGCATTGTACTTCATTTCTCTAGTTCTCTGTGGTTTCTAATTATCCTATCATTTCCTGCTCGTTTCTTTTTAAAAATTTTAATGAATTTTTTATTTTAAAAAGAAAACATAAGTCAGAAAAGGAAAACAACAAACAAAAGTACCAAAGACAACAACAAACCCAAAACAATAACAATATAGGCTTACAAAACAGAGTGAAAGAAATTTAACAATGGTTGTTATATTGCATATTGTTACCTTTTTTAAAAAGAAAGAAAAAAATTTAAAAAACAAAATAGAATAAAAGTAGAACAATACAGAATTCAAAAAATTAACATCATAAAATCGCTAGTTGATACATTACATAATGTCATCTTAAAAATTGTTGCCAAAGTCACAAAATCAAAGCTTAAAAAGGGGCTAGACACTCAAACATCAACAGTGCAAGCCATTCTATTCAATGATCCAACAGAAATTCAGTAATATGGTCATCTATCTTACACACTATACATACCGTTATATCCTTTAGAGCACTTTCCTACCCTTTCACTTTTACAAGACCTATTATATTTTTTGGAACCCATTACTCTGTCAGTTTTTATCATTTTTTATACAAGAGAGACAAAGTGATATTTACTAATGTGAGTCTTGTTTATTTCACTAATGAGGATATTCTCAAGTTGCCTCCATTTACCTATAAAGGCCTCAAAATCATCATTTTTTATAGCTGAGTAGTATTCCATTGTATAAAAAATCACATTTTTTTCATCCACTCTGTGGTTGATGGGCTATTTGGTTGTTTCCAAGATTTAGCTATCACAAACTGTGCTTCTATGAACATGAGTGCACATATATCTCTGTGACATGATGCTCTCAGTTTTTCTGGGAAAATACCCAGGAGGGGAATAACTGGATTGAATGGAACTTCCAATCTTAGTTTTTTGAGGAATCCCCATAGTGATTTCCATAGTGGTTACACCAGTCTGGACTCACACCAACAGTGGAGAAGTGTTCATTTTTCCCACATCCTCACCAATATTTGTTATCAGTTGTTTTCTTGATGGCAGCCATTCTTTCCAAGGTGAGGTGAAATCTCAATCCTGTTTTAATTTGCATTTCTTGAATGACCAGTGATGGTGAACATTTCTTCATGTATTTATCTGCCATTTGTATATCTTCATCTGAGAACTGTATGCTCATCTCCAATGCCCATTTTTGGAGAGGGTCATTGAATTTGGGGGGTTTGATATTTTTTAATTCTTTATATGTTCTGGAAATAAGTTCTTTGAGGGATTGTTGGCTAAAATTCTTTCCAATTCTTTGGATTTTCTTTTTACTTTGTTGGTGATTTCTTTTGAAGTGCAGAAACTTTTTAGTAATATGAGATCCCAGTTGCTGATTCTTTGAAGTATTTCCTGTATGGTTTGTATTTTATTCATGAATTTTCTGCCTACACTTATGCCTCCAATATTTCTACCTAGCTTGTCCTCCAGTAGATTTAGTGTTTCTGTTTTAATATTTAGATCCTTGATCGAGATATACATCCTTTTTTGTTTTTGCAAGTTGTTATTTTCCAGTTGATGAATTCCAGATCCTGGATAGTCTGTATTTTTGCTGCTGATCACTACTGTACCATTTTGATTCTCTTTTGAGCATTTAAAAATTAATTTGTTTTCTATTTATTTATTTTTGTAATGCATGTTTGCAGTATATAGTGATTATATTCATTGTGGTTAATGGATACATGTACATAATGTGTCTTAATTGTTTTTATTCCCCTTCCCCTTCCACCTACTTTCACACTCCATCTCTAGATCCCATTACCCTTTTCATTTGGGAAAAAAAACTATCATCTTATTCCCTGTTGTCTAGCATACTATGATATAAATTATTTATACTTTGTGTTTCTTATATAAGAGAAAATATGCAGTATTTAAACTCATAGGTCTGATTTGTTTCACTTCACATTATGATCTCAAGGTGCAGACATTTTCCTACAAGTGATTGAAATTTATCTCTTTTTATGACAGAGTTGTACCCCAGTGTGTATAAATAACACATTTTCTTTATTCATTTATTAATGCATATGTCCATTCCAAGATTTGGCTACTATGAGTTGTACTGCTATAAAAATGAGCATTCTAGAGTCACTGTAATATGAGGTCTTTAATTCTTTGAGGAAGATAACTAGAAGGGGAATGGTTGGGTTTTTTTTGTTTTCTTCTGATCAAATTGTTTGTGCTCTTTGCATATTGTTAGTAAGTTATTTTAATCTGATACATATTTTGCATATATTTCCTCCTTTCCCTGGCTTTTCTGTTCATTTCTTAACAGTATCTTTCATAGAGCAAATATTTGATTTTTGAAAAATATTTTATCAATTTTTTTGTAATGGACAATAGTTTTAACTTCATGAATAAAAAACATTGTCAAGCTTAGTGGCAGGCAGATTGTCCCCTTTGTTTTCTTACAGAAATTTTATAATTTTATGGCTTGCATTTAGGATCATGGTTTATTTTGTGTTTTCATAGTGAATATATTTTTGAATACTAATATTACATCCTAGAACTTTGTTAAATTATTCACAAATTCTAATAAATTAGGCTTTCTAGAGACAATAATGTCATGCAAGAGAAATAACAATTTTATATTATTGAGTACTTATATCTTTAATTTATTTCCTTAATTTAGTGATTAGGACAATTCTAAATGTAGAAGAACTGTTAACAGTGGTCCTTATCTTGTTTCTACTTTTGAAGATATAATTTAAACTTGGTTTGGGTAGAGAAGTTTGGACACAGAGCCTCATCCATGGTAAGAAATCAGTCTGCCACTGAGGTACATTCTAGGCATCACATTCTCACATTAAATGAGATTTATTCTAAGGTTTTTATGTTTTTTTTTCAGATTATTGGAATTATCTTATGTTCCTAGTTTAGTTCTTTTAAAAATTGGGGATAGTTTTCTAATTTGATGGAATTTCTCACATAGAGTCAGTTGATTATAAAACGTTTTATTTAATATGCTAATATGAAATTCATTATGATTTCTATATAAACCAATCTTGAATTGGTGAGATAAATAGTTTGGGCATGCTGTGTTACCATTATTATGTATTACAATGTTCTATTTGGTAATGTTTATTTAGAATTTTGCAAGTATATTCATCAGTGAACTAACTGTATAATTTTTCTTCTTTTATGCTGTGAGAATCAGGCTTTAATATCAAACTTATTTTGGTCTCATAAAAAGATTTGGAGAATTTCCCCTTGGAATTAGTTATATAACTATATTTGCTCTTCATATGTTCATTGCAGTTAACTATAAAACTGTGGTCCATATGTTTTCCTTGAGGGAAGAGTGCTATTACACTACTCAATTAGGTGTCTTAGTTCTAGAATCAAATTTAGTGACCATATCTTTTTCTATGGTTGAATGTGTTCCTCAGTGCAATAATGCCAGGAAGTGGAGTCTAATGTAGGTGTTTAGTCATGAGGGTTCCATTTCCATCAATGGATTGATGATGGTTAGAAAAGGACTTTTGAGTCTGACCTCTTTTGCTCTCTTTTGTCCTTTATTTCAATGTTTGCCATGTTATGACACAGAGAGATGGTCTTCACTAGAAAATACCTCCTTAGTCTTGGACTCCCAAGACTCCAGATTTGTGATAAACAAACTTCTATTTATTATAGATTATCTATTCTTTGCTGCACAAAGTGGACTATGACATTTTTCTATAAATTTGAATATTTTACCTAAATTTTGAGATTTATGGATAAAATACATTCACTGATTATTATAAATAGTATAACCTCTCCCAAATCTCCCTTTTGAGATTGAGAACAGCATATCCTATGCCCTACTACACATATTTTCTTTCAACCTTCAAAGATGCCTTAAATATAACAAGTCCAAATGTGACCATAAGCTTTCTCTTCAATATTTGGCTCTCTTCTGGTGTTTTGTACTTTGGTCACAAGCTCCACCAACTTGTCCATGATGGAAATGCAAAAACATATTTTGGCATCCATTTCTCTTACACTACGTATGGTCAATCCATCAACAATCCCTTACAATTTTCTCTTCCCATCCATTTTCATCTATCTCTTTGGCTTCTACTCCAGTTCAAGCTACAATTATTACTTGCCTAGACTATTAGAAACTCTCCTGAGAGGTTTCTTTTAATCTAGTCTTCTAATTCATTTACACAGAGTAAATGAAGAATTTACTTCATGAGAATTTGGACATGCAGTGTTTCCACAAATAACCTTCACTGACAATCCATCATCCTCAAAATAAGAATATACAAATAAACAGTGAACCTCACCCAGCCATGCAACCTTGGTACCTCACTAAGAACCTAGTAGGGCCCAACCCAGCATCCGCAATCAGCTGCAGACTTTTGGGTAGCTCCCTCAGGGCCTGGTTTGGCCCCACACAGTAACCCTGAATAGCCAGGGCATTCCCTGCACTTAATGGCACTAGCTGGAGACTTGCACGGTGAACCTCATCTAGCCGAGCAACTTCAGCACTTCACTTACAAGCTTGTAAGGCCCCTTCCAGCAACCTCAAGCAGTGGCAAAGCTTTGACACACCACTTGGCATGAGCTGAAGGCCTACTCTATAGCATACTCTAAGTGTTCAGCTTTGGTACGCCACTCAGGGCCTGGCAGAATCCTTTCCAGTAACCTCAAGCAGTCAGGGAGCATAACAGTACCACATGACGTGTGCTAAAGGCATGCACAGTGTACTTCCCACATTTAAAGAGACTTAAAGTGTCACTAGGGACCTTGTAAGTTCTGACTAATGACTGCAACTCAACAGGGGACACACTATGCAGTACAACTTACTGAAATTTGTGGGATGCAGTGAAAGCAGTCCTCAGAGGAAAATTTATTGCACTTAGTTCCCACATCAGGAAGACAGAACAAACACAAATAAACAACCTGATGCTACACCTCAAACATGTAGAAAAAGAAGAACAAGCCAAGTCCAAAGCCAAAAGAAGGGAGGAAATTATAAAGATCAGAGCAGAAATTAATGCAATACAGACTAAGAACACAATACAAAGAACTAATGAAAGAAAGAGTTGGTTCTTTGAAAGAATGAATAAAATTGATAAGCCAATCTTATTTTATAAGGGAGAGAAAAAACTCAGATTCATGCAATAAAGAATGAAAAGGGTTAAATCAGTACTGGCCTTGTGGAAATACAGAAGATCATCAATACCTACTTTGAAAACCTTCACTCTTATAGGTTTAATAACACAGAAGAAATGGACAGATTCCTAGAAACATATGAATTACCAAAGATGAATCAAGAAGATGTAAAAATATTGAATAGTTCAATTTCAGTCAATGAAATTGAAAATGTAACTAGAACCCTACCAACAAAGAAAAACCCAAGTTTCTGATGGATTCACAGCTGAATTCTATAAGAAATTAAGGGAATGCTTAATGCCAACACTTCTCAAACTCTTCAATGAAAATGAAAGGAAAGCAACTGTCCCTAACTCATTGCTAAAAGCAAGTATTACCCTAACACCAAAACCAGATAAAGACTCAACCAAGAAAGGGAACTATAGGCCAGTCATCCTAATGAACATACATGCAAAATTTCTCAATAAAATACTGGCAAACAGAATGCAGCAAGTCATCAAGAAGATTATATACCATGACCAAGTTGGATTCATCCTAGGAATGCAGGGGTGGTTCAACATATGAAAATCAAAAAGTGTAATATATCATATCAATAGAGCCAAAGATGATCATTTCAATAGATGCAGAAAAAGCTTTTGATAGACTCCAACACTCACTGATGATAAGAACCTGATGGAAAATGAAAATAGAGAGTCTCTACCTCAACCTGATAATGGCCATCTATGACAAACCAAATGGTCAAAAACTAAAAGCTTTCACTCTAAAACCAGGAGCAAGACAAGGATGTCCACTATCACCACTCTTAATATAGTGCTGGAAATATTAGTCAGAACAATTAGATAAGAGAGAGAAATAAATTCAATAAAGATAGGAAAGGAAGAAGTCAAACTACAATTGTTTGCAGATGACATGATACTCTACATAGAAAATCCCCAAAACTCCATTGAAAGACTCCTAGGTATAATAACTAAATTCAGTAATGTAGCTAGATACAAAGTCAACACTGAAAAATCTATAGCATCCTATACACAAACAACAAACTCAGAGAGAAATGAGAGAAGCCACACCCTTCACAATAGCATCCAAAAATTAAAATACTTAGGAGTCAATCTAACAAAGGAAGTAGAAGATCTATTCAGTGAAAATTACTGTACTCTGAAAGAACGAATCAAAGAGAATCTCAGAAAATGGAAAGACATTCCTTGTTCATCGATAGAAAGAACAAACATTGTGAAAAATGGCCATTCTCCCAAAATTTTTATACAGATTTAATGCAATTCCAATCAACATACCATTACCATACCTCATAGATCTAGAAAAATCATTCCTAAAATTCACCTGAAACCAGAAGAGACCTAGAATATCAAAGACAATTCTGAGCAACAAAGGCAAGGCAGGACGCATCACAATCCCCGACTTGAAACTATACCACAAAGCCACTGTGTTAAAGTCAACATGGTACTGGAATAAAAACAGACCTGAATATCAATGGAAGATACAACCACAACTACAAACACACTCAGCCACTTTATTTTTTACAAAGGTGCCAAATAAGTTCACTGGAAGAAAGATAGTCTCTTTAATAAGTGATGCTGGTAAAACCAGCTTTCCATGTGCTGAAAACTAAAACTAGACCCATGCCTATTACCATGCACTAAAGTCAAAATGGATCAAAGATCTGAATATTAAACAAAAACACTAAATCTGTTGGAAAACAAAGTAGGTAGAAATCTTAAAGGCATAGGGGTAGGTAGAGAATTCATGAACAAGAATCCAACCTCACGGGAAATTCTTCCCAGAATCATTAACTGGGATCTCATCTTATTAAAATATTTTTGCATGTGAAAAGAAATCTCCAAAAGAGTGAAAAGAAAACCCACAAATTGGGAAAAAAATCTTAGTCAATTGTCCCTCAGACAAAGGACTCCTATCTAGAGCATACAAAGAATTTTTAAAAATCAGACGCCTGAAATTCAAAGACCCAATCCAAATCTGGGCATCTGAGATGAATACACATTTCTCAGATGAAGAAATACAAATGAAAATCAAATACATGAAAAATGTTCAACATCATTGGTCATTAGAGAAATGTAAATTAAAATCCCACTGAGGTTCCATCTCATCCTAGAAAGAATAGCCAAGATCAAGAAACCCACCAATATCAAATACTGGAGACGCTGTGGGGGAAAAATTATCTTCTGCTCTGATGGTGGGAGTGTAGACTGCTGCAACCACTGTGGAAATCAGTCTGGAAGTTCCTCAAAGAGCTGAGATTGTAGGTCCCATTTGACCCAACTATTCCTGTTCTGATCATATTCTCATCAGAACTAAAAACATCATACCACAGTGATATATGTTCACCTTTGTTTTTAGCAGCACAATTTGTAATAGCTAAACCTTGGAAACAACACAAATGCCCATCAACTGAGGAATGGATAAAAAATATGTGGTATTTTTATACAATGTAATACTACTGAATTATAAAGAAGGGCCACATTGAGGTTTTTATGGGCAAATTAATGAAAATTGAGGCCATACTTATAAGTGAAATAAATCAAACTCACATGTGTAAATAGCATATTGTCTCCCTAGTGTAAGGAACTGAAAGAGTATACAAGATACAGAATCTTCAACAAACATTAATAAAGGGCAAGAAAATGATCAAAGAGAAAAAATAACTTGGAAAAGCAGAAAAGAAGGCAGACAGAATAAAAAATATATAAATTTGTGTATATATACTTAAGATTTCTAAGATAATTGTACTACTAATTCTATTAGTTCTTGGAACAGGTAACATCTGTAAGATTAGATCAATGTTGCATGTCTATATCTGGTAATCTGAGTAACTCTTTTGAAGATAGCTATGCAGAATAACATTTATTGTGTTCCTAGCACCTTGCTTTGAAAACCTATGTTATTATTGTTTTAGGCTCTTTGTTACAGCTATTTATTTGGCTCTTATTTTTTGTTTTTTTCTTATACTTTGTTTTGTTATGTCTTTCCCTCTAACACAGAAAGGATAAATGTACATGTATAGGCTTATATATGACTAGAACTTCACCTAAAGGGTTTACAAGAACTGATTTTATACATCATACCACAGTGATATATGTGCACCCATGTTTATAGCAACACAATTTGTAATAGGCAGATCTTGGAAACAACCTTAGCGCCCATCAACTGAGGAATGGATAAAAAAGTTGTGGCATTTGTAGATAATGGAGTACTACTCAACTATAAAGAATGATCACATTGAGATATTTATAAATAAATGGACACAACTCGAGACTATACTCATAAGCGAAATAAACCAAACTCACATGTGTAAATACCATATAGTCTCCCTAGTATGAGAGTTGGTAAGAGTATATAAGATTTTATGGTAATCATGATTTCCCATTTCATTACTTTGAAGATTTTCAATATTTTCATTCATCAGTTGGAATGGTTTTATTCTGTTTTGTTTCACTTTATTATGCGTGATGGTATGAACAGCGATTTTGAAGAAAACAAAACTTTATAGCAGCCATTGCTGATTTAATATCATCTTCCTTAGAAGTACTACCA
>PVJX010037870.1:0-16736 GCA_004027295.1 Dolichotis patagonum
ACTGCAAGGTCATGAGCTTTTCTTCCACTGTGAAGTCTTAGAAAAATAAAAATGCTTGTGTCTAGGCTTTCTATCAAAGAATTTTACAAGTCATTAAAGTTGTGAGGGGGTCAATTATCTTCTCTCTGATGGGAAATCAGTTGGGTTTCAAACAGAAACAGTGGGCTGTGCTCAGAGCCAGTGGGCACAGGGTGGGCATCCTAGGAGTGTCCAGAGTACTTGCCTGCTGTTGTTGGATCCTTCCCTGTACATTTAGTCTACAAAAACGCCTGCCCCAGGACAGACCACTGAAGCTAGGGTGGAGGAGGGGAGGCAGGCGGTCTAATTCAGTGAGTGTTACGCCCAGAGGAGTGGTCGAGCTCCTCAATTATGTCTAGGGGCCCATTAACACCCTACTAATGGACGATGGCTCAGTTATTGACCAAAACAGTAGCTACTGCTGGGAGTGATAGATACGATTCTGAATCTTTGCAAGTTACCCATAAATATGCCTGCCATCCTAGAGCACTTCTAAGTGTCACTGATGCATTTTGTGGCATTGTTCACTTATTTTGATTTAAATTTACACAGCATTACTTCGAGCCGGTACTGTTCTGAACACTTACAAATATTTAATCATACAATCTTCGTAAAATCCTTGTATATAAGCACAATGATTAATTTCCTTTTATATTTGTGGAAATTGAGGTACAGAGTGGTTAGATATTGCCCCCAAGGTTGTATAGCTGGTAGGTAGTACACTGGGGACCACTGAGGCATCTGCCTCATAACAGGTTTAATGCTCCTGGTAGTCCTACAGGGCCGACGCTATTATCACCCCAATTCATGGGGAAGGAACACAAAGTTGGTAAGTTCCTTACCAACCTTCCTTGTTGGTAAGTAATTAGCTCAGGTCTCATCACTAAGGGGGGTGAGTTTGGGGCTTGAAGCCTGTCTGCTGTACTCACCTCCCTCTTTTCTGAGAGTGTTGGGTGAACAGGATTGCTTTTTAAAAAGTTTGATGCTTAGGAGGTCAAGCTTGTACCACTGTCATTCTGATACCTAATGACTAATTTGGGAACACGGCCTACAGTAGAATGGAGAGAAACTCTGTGGTCACTTTTCAGAACACATGAGATCTTCAAGGTGGCCAGAGGAGCATTTGCAGGGAACAAAATCACACTTGCACCGATGGGCATGGAGAATTTGTTCACAGTGTCCTCAGTTGACAAAGGCCATCACTGGGATATGCAAAATAAATGAAATGTCTTATTGCACAGTGGAAAGATCACATGTTTTAGGGCCTGGTGGTCTGAGTTTGTATCCCACCCTCGTTATTCACTTGACTGCAGGGCACTTCTGTTTCCTCATGTGCAGATATTGGAGACAGCACTGACCCTCCTGGCTTGAGGGAGGATGGGCACAGGGCAAGCAGCCCAGGGAAGTGCTGGTTCCCTTCCCCTTTCTTGTTTAGAATCTCAAGTGAGCTTAGAAAGAACCTGTCAAGAGCTCCCTTGGCGGGGTATTGGGCTGGTGAAAAGAGAGCCGTGCCAATTACTCTATCCTCTGTGCTCCGGAAAGCAGAGACTTCCCTGGCCAGCAGCGCAGCCTGCTGAGCCCGCTGACGCAATGGCTTGGGCAGAAGGCCCAGCTCTGCCTGGCCCTTCGCCTGATCTGCCAGAGCCAAAACGTGGGAGCCTGGAGCCCTGGCTAGGGAGGTGCAGAGGGCCAGGGCTGCCTGTTTCCTTCAGCCCAGGCCTGACCTCTCTGTGCTTAGAGGGATACTGAGATATTTGTTGAAGCAAAATGGGGAGTACTGGTGCCAAATTTCTCTTCCTCATTCCACCTTGATGGCTTAGTTTTTATGCTATGGGGTAAAGACAAAATGAGAAATAGAAGGCAATCCTGAGAAACCATCAAACTTGGCTCTTTGTCCCCTGTGCCAGGGCTGGAAAGGGGCCAGGAAGCAGCACTTCGCTGCTTTTTGCGTTCTTTAGAGGAGAGTGAGGAACTCCAGTCTACAAGTATTTCTAAAGCATTTTCTCTCCTCTCCCATCCTGGCTCAGTTTTCGCAGGGACCTGGAGCATATGTTCTGGACTGATTTGCATTTGCACACTTTCCTGCATCCATTATCTCACCTCATTACGGCTTGGAAGGGGAAACAGAGCCCAATGTGGCAGCCACATGCGCCTTCCTGAGCCCTGCGGTGAATTGTCCCAAACGGTAAATGAAACAGTTGCAAGGGCCGGCCAGGTGCCTGCAGGAAGGCGGGCATCTCCGGGCCCAGACCCAGCAATGCCTGGCCAGTGTCTAAGGCTCCAGCTGTGCTCAAGTCACGTGTCCCAGCAAAGCAGCATCCAAGTCTAGGCATCTCTGTGATGGATGATGTTACCTGGACTCAAGGTGTCTACAGGAGGCCCAGGGGACCTCATATCTCTGTCCTCCTGAGCAGTACAGCAAATGCTTCAAGTAAAGCAACCCCCTCCCTCCTCAGTCATGGGAAAAGGTTCAAATTGACCATTTCTTACAGTAGGGATGGTCAGAGAACTATTGTTTAATTCTTAATGAAAACGATGCAAGGAAAAGCCTCCATTATCAAGAATTGAGTGCTATATATAATCTCTTTGAGGCACAGATATGGAAGTGACGGAGATCTCACTATACCTCCCAGCAGCCCTGCCAAGGAGCAATTTATCCTTAAATGCCTGTGTTGACATTGCCTTTGATCCTTGATACCTATTTTCTGTTGGTTCCTTTCACTTTCTTGAGTGGAGATCTGGTTTCTAGACCGGGCTCTGTCAGTTAGCAATGTAAACATGAACAAACCACTTCACTCCGCTGGGCTTCAATTTCCTCATCAGTTGTGCAGATGGCACCATAATGGCTTAGTTATGTTGTATAGGTTTGCTCTGAAGACAAAATGATCCAATAATACCTGCCAATGCCCTTTTATGGTGATAAAGTGCCATGCAAAAAGTGCAGTGGTCTTTCAGCACTGATAAAGCATTGTTTTTTCTTGGCTGTGAAAATTGCCTATTGATTATCTATTGAATCTCTCTGTTGAAGTAATCTGAAGTAGCTCTAGGTTTGCTGTAGACAAAGCATGGTGAGACTCCCAGCTGGTCTTTGAGACAACTACAGCAACAAAAAAGTAGAGGTGTGGGACTCCTCAGAAGCATACTCAAAGTGCAGGAAGGAAGCAAATCCAAGGCTTACTGAAGAAGGGCTGTGAGACAGGTGTTTGGTGATTGTTCTTTCCTTCCTACAGTGGAGCATTTGCCAACCTTCCTAATGGTTTCAAAGAGAGCAGAGGGAGGCTCCAGCTGGGAGAACATAAGTAAGGTGCTTGCGAATGTTTCAAGAGGTTGGGTGCAGGCAGCTATGGGCCCGAGGTGTGACTCAGGCTCAGGAAGAGAACATCACTTCCTAAGTTCTGATGTCTGCTTAGCAGACCAGTTGTCAGGCCTTTTTCACCCCAAATTCTGTGAGAAAGTCTCCCCAAGAAGTTTGTGTTCTAGCTCTCTAGATTTTCATGGTTCACAGTACCATTTGCTTTAGGGTAATTTGAAGAGAAATACTAGACTCTAGAACACATGCACAGAAGAGTGAAGTGGATTGGAAAGTAAAGTCAGGCATCAGGATGACAACAGTTTACCCTCATGGAAAGAAATATTCTGTCAACTGTTCCTATAATTTTCCTTTGAAACATCCCCTCATTACCATTTAAAAACATGTGCTTATTCAGCTGTTCTCTGACTCTGCCATTTGGCAAAGTAAGTTGGCAGTATCACCCCTTATATAACCCGATATGTCCTAGCCTGGACCCTTGACAACCCAGGACTTGGGAAGGAGTGGAGAAGGAGGCAGAGGGAGAGGGACAGGGCTGGCCCTGTTGCAGGATTTGGAAGATGTTAGCAGTAGGTACTCAATGGAGGATGCACATGCAGTGGAAGATGCCAGGAAATGGTTGAAAACCAGGAGATCAGGTAGCTGAAAGTGACCACCCTTTACACTTCGACACTGTTTAGTTGAATTAGTTGAGGAAAGGATGCATATTGGCTCTGAGAGTGCTATACCCTTTCTACTTACTTATCCATGGTCATTGTCTTGAGTTTTCCAGCCAGAGGCTTTGACTTAATAGTGATGTTTAGTAGTCCATTGACATGACTTATTGTACAGCTAATGGGTTTAAATGCGACTTAAGCTAATGGGTTTAAATGCGACTTAAACCACAGGATTTAATCAGTTGAACCAAATTATTTCTACTTGCTGGAGGTAGTTTTGACAATGGCTGCTGCTTTGAGGGGGTAGAATCAGTATGCACAGAAGTTCTGTCATAATCTGAGAAAGAGAAGAGAGTGCCCAGAAACCGAACTGGATGTGGGGTGTAGATTGGGCTATTGGTCAGCACTGCGTAAATAGCAGGGGTTCTCTTGAATATAGTGGGGAATGTGAGACTAGACCTTTAGTCTGCAGTCTCTGAAGAGGAAAAGTCAGTCATGTTTGAAAAGTTTCTGGTTCTGAAGAACATGGAAATGGAAATAACTGGAAAAAAGTAAACATGTTAGAAAATAACAAATGCTTGGTTCAACCGAATTCAGTAGGCATTTTTCTTAAGTCTCTTGTTTCTTTGGGCAGCACTACTTGAGTGAGGCCCACATATGCACTTGAAACAATGTATGTCCTATAATACTCTCTAGCAGTGCTTCATAAGGTCTGTAAATAATAAATGTCAAGATCTTGATGATGATGATAAGCACTCAGGTACATTTTCTGGTCCTAAAATAATATGTTATTATCTTGCTGAGAGAGCAGCTTCTTGTTGGATTGCTGAGTTATTCTCATTATTATATTTCAGGTACAGTCTTTAGAGATTTACCCCTCTTTATAGTTGGCTGGCCATGTAACTCTGTTTTTTCCCTTTAGTAACACATTCACTGGGAGTCTAAGGGTAATGTGCTGCTTACCACAAAGGCCCATTTAGAGTTAAGTCATAACATTTTTGTGAAATGAAAAGAAATTGGAATCTTCTCCAGAGATTACCATGAATTATGTCTGCATAAATATGCCACAAAATTCCAGTGGCTAGCCTACCTACACTGAAAAATGTTTGTGAAAGCAGCAGCTCATCAAAATGCAGCAACCTCAAGATAGGTCAAATATCTCAAATTTTTGAAGCCTTGCTTTAAAATAAGCTTCTAGATGTCAAATTTTAGTGTTAACATGGTACCATCTTGGAGATTTCATTTCCAGAAAGAATATATGGGGATGCATGTGTCATCTCTATTGTTACCCACAACATTGTCTTCCAAGGAGGATACATATATGGAGGCTGTTATTGTATAGCAAGTATTTCTCAGAATGTAGCTATTTGGCAAGAAAGAAAGGTCTCATTGAAGCTTTGAGTAGCCAGCTCTGCTTCCATTTTCCTCATAAGAAGTTTGGAAGTGGAGAGAGGGCAGGCCAGAATTATTTCCTTAGGTCATGCACTGTGAGTGCTTGTGTTTGAGGGACGACGATGGCAAGGCAAGGTGGAGAGCAGCTGCATATCCCAGGATAGAACTTCCCGCCCCAGCCCTAGCTCCCTCCACAGTGAAGCAGTGCCAAACACAGAGCCAATGAAGTTTCACTGATGTGTTAGCCTTTGGAATTTGGGGACCATGCAAGCTTTGGAATTGCTCTTTATCCTAACCTAGTAGTGTTTGGATTTTTAGTGCCAGGGCCTCTTAGAATTTTAGGTCACTATAAAGAACTTCTAAATAGCAAAAGACATCATAATCAAGTGCAGAGAAAATTGATGAAATGGGAGAAAGCATTTGCAAAGCATGTATCTAATGAGGGATTAATATCCAAATGCATTAGGAATGCAGACAATTCAGTAGCATGAAAGACAATAAAAAATGAGCAAAATACCTGAGTAGACATTTCTCAAAAGAAGGCATATAGACGAACAACAGGTAAATGAAAACATGGTCAACATCACTAATCATCCAAAAAGAATTGCAAATGAACTATCATCTCACACCTGTTAGACCAGCTACTACCAAAAAGATGAAGGATAAGTGCTGCAAATGAAGTGGGGAAAAGGGAATCTTGCATTAAGGGACTATGAATTATGACAGCCATTATAGAAAACAGAGTGGTGTTCACAAAAAAATAAAATAAAAATAGAGCTACCCTAAGATCCTGTAATCTTGTATCTGAGTACATTTCTAAAGGGTATGATATTAGTATCTTGAAGAGGCATGTGTCTCTCCATGTTCACTGCAATGCTATTCACAAACTGCTAAGACATGGAAGCAAGCTGTGTCCATGGATGGATGAAAAACAGATAAAATGTGATTTATATATTTATATTAATATATTATATATTTATATTTTATATATTTATATATTTTACATATTTATATATAAAGTGTGGTTGCATATATATTTATCATATATATTTGTCACTATCAAATTGCAGTTGCATCTCATGGTAATCATAGTAAATAATATATTATAATTTGAAATTCATCGAATGTAAAATTTAAATACTCTTATGCCACCAAAAACATATGTAGCAACTATGTGCGAGTAATTAGGTCCCTTAGGTTGATAATAGTAACTATTTATATGTGTGTCAATTTGTGACATTGTACATTTTAAATATTTACAATTTTTGTCAATTATATGTCAATAAACCTAGGAGGAAAATTCAAGGATATTGTGGCCTTATGTCAGAGCTCCAATTTATGGATCATGGGGTTTTCATTGAATGTTATTTTAAAATGTTTCCTTCGTTTTAGTATGTGATATATTATGTTTCAGTTTGCAAGATACTAACACATATTGGCCTTTGGAAATTCTATTTTGTTAGTGTTTTTGTGTAGTAACTCGGAGAGCTTGATAATTAGTCAAAAGATATACCTTTGTATTATTTGAGTAATCTACTTTCAAGATTAGAAAAAACGGCATGCTTTATTTTGCTTGGAGGGACTTACATGAATTAACGGACTCAAAGATTCTTGTGAAATTTTCATAGGTGTTGGAACTACATTTATTCATGAAAAAGATGAGAAATATGGTGACCACATTATTTGCCATTTCAATGTGCTCAGTGACATAGCTTCAGTAATTTTTCATTTTTTGCTATTTGCTGATCTTACTTTCCCTTGATATAACTCCAGCATTTGAGGAAAAAACCATTTATGTTAAAGGTGACATTGCTCTCTTTTGGAACATGTACTTGGCAAGGAATTCACTCGCCAGACAGGTGTTTATGTCACTGTCAAATTGCAGTTGCTAATTTTTTGTTTCTGCTTATGGGAATAACTTAAGCTATTAGACATTAATAAGCAGCATGTAACTTCTTATACCCTTTCCTATATTTAGATGGTCTGAAAGAAACACCAGCCATTATTTCAAGGATAACTTACTATTGCTATATCCTTAGTACAAACTTAAAATGGCACGAGCTTGTAGGTAACCTGAGGTGCATATATTGATGACAGTGCAAACTCTTTATTGATGCAGAAAATAATTGGAACTTCTTATGAGAAATCAAATTATTGAATAACCTATGGAGGAGTTGATTGTTGATATCTATCTATCTATCTATCTATCTATCATATATGTATGTTTATGTATATACATATATATATATTTTATATATGTATGTTTAGGAAGGAAAAAATTCAGAGGGATAACTGAAAGTTAGCAAGAAAAGTGGGAGATTAATGTACAAATAAAAATGATATACATAGAAACTGCAGAAGACAGTCAGATAAATTCAGCAGAAATCAGCACTATAGGCAAAACAAAGTAACAAGGCGAAGACAAACTGGAAATGTCAGCTCTACAAGGAAGATAAGAAGAGGTATGACTAGGGGAGAAGTGATTATCAGTTTTCAATGGCAATGGTACCCTGGAGTGGAAAACCTGGATGGAGCTGGAGAGAAGCTTCACAGTCATTCAGACTGCTCATCCCAGAATTGAGGACCCAGAGTGTGGCTCAGCTCCATGGATTGCCTAGGGAGTGACTCTTGGGACCTCCATCTGTGTTTCTTGGCCTGTGTTGCATACTCAGGTGCTTATAGACAATAAATAAAATATCATTGTTTTAGGTACCCATGGTGCAACCAAGCCAGAGGTCCGGACTGTACTCCAAGGGTGGAGTACAAAAGTTTGAAGCAGGGTGTAGGAAATGCTCCTTTAGAACCAGGTTCTAAAGATGGAAGACATCATGGAAAAGATTTCTGGAAAGAACAATTAGCCAAAATTTAGAACGAAAGACTGTGTAGCTGCAGGGTTTGGGTGGAAATTCCTAGGGCACTCAATCCCAAGCAGAGCTTGGAGTTTGGGTGACACCAGCTCTGGGTTTCACGGTGAAGGTGCTCCGCGTACCTGTAACACACCTAACCAACACGAAGTGGTCCTGGGACAGACTCGGGGCTGGCTAGTGTGGTGCAGTGTTGCATGAGACGTGTCACTTGCCTTGGTCACTCTGACTGGAAGAGAGTGGAAATGATCTTGGTAAGCTTGAGGACTCCAACTGAAACCTCAAATAATATCAGAACAGGTTCTGGGACATGGTTAATTCAGTGAGCTGGTTAGAAGCCAGACTTGGTATTGTGAGAGTCTGCCGGCTTCTTAGGGGGAAGTGGGGATGATGACGGTAATTAAAAGACAGTGACTTCAGGGGTTGAACCTGACTTTTCAGGGACTGACCCTGACTTTTCAGGGACTATGTTGGAAAACTGTGTTCTACTCTTGGGTTGCAAAATATCGTCTATGGCCTTAAATAAAACTCTCTGTGAGTGTGACTAAAGGTGAGCTTCTGTGCTTCGTAACATTTCTCTGCAACCTTCTCAACAGTCATGACTGTTTCATCCACCAGCCTCTTGCCTAGAGAGAGTGTCTGAGAGTAGCCCACAAAGTATACTGCTTAATGAAGCCTGGGAGGCTCAAGCAACTTACTAGGGCTTCTTTTGAAGTGTTAAAGAAGTGATTTCAGGGGGAGTATGCTAAGTGGTTAGTGCATTCACACTTCACTTTGACACCCACTAGTTCTGTGATCTTGGGCAAGTATCAGTTCTGTGATCTCCAAATCTCAGTTTCTCCACCTGTAAAGTGGATATAAAAAAATTCCCTCTGTCATGGGGCTCTGGAGATTATTGAATCAGGGAATGCATAAGAATAGCTTGACACTGTGAGCCAACCCAAGATGCAAACGCCTAGTGTCTATCAAGAACCTTTAGATAGAAGCTCTGTAAAGTATCTCTGACTGCCAATCACTAACTATGACCTTCTTCAGCCCGAAGAAGCTAAATTGGCCATCAACCATTACTCCCTCATGGCAGTTCAGGGTATGTCTTCAGAGCGGGGAATTTTAAAGGGTTCTAGGTTAAAAGGAAATATTTATAGGCAGTCAGATAGGGCTAGGCCCTCCAAAGAACCAATGCAGAAAACCTGATATCTTGCAAATATGGTAGACACACCTTTGCTGTGGGCCTGACCTCAAGACAAAAGGTAAAACAAATGCACCCACACCCTAAGAATAAACATCAATGATTGATATTCTAAATAGGTATAGATCACCTTGAGGAAGCCAAAAGGAACTACTACCCCAACCCGTATGGGCAAAGGCCCTGTTCTGTATTCATGCCTGCTTGCTGCACGACTCACTTCCCCATTTGATCCTGATTTAATCAATTTTGCCTGATGAATTATACTCATAATCTTATTGGTTGAGCATAATTCTGTCCACCTCATGCCCACCTTGCATGTGCCCATTTCCCCCACCTTGGACCTGCCTCACATTGTGGTTTTGCTCTATAAAAATCCCTAGAAAATGTATGGTCCTTGGCAACCTACTCAGGACCCCTTCTGTCACTCTCCCAGACAGAAGCTTTGTTACTCTCAGTAAAATGTTATGCTCTTAAAAGACCCCATCTTAACACTGTAGAAGATCACTTTGGGAAAACTTGTTCAATTAAATGCTGCTGTTGTGATTTCCGTTGAGTGAAGGATCTAGACTTGAGGGTCCCTTCGGAATTCTGAGCCCTGAAGTGCAGTGGATCTTGGGCAGTGGTTTGCTTCTCAGAATGTAACAGGAGAGAATTTCCATAGTGTGTTAGTTAGCCTGTTCTGGTTGCTGAAACAAAATACCTGACACCTACATCATCAAAGGGGGAGACATTTAATTTGGTTCATAGTTTCAAAGTTTCAGTCCATGGTCTCCTGGCTCCAAGACAGAGATATCATGATAGAAGAACACAGTGGAGCCAAACTGCTTGTTTAATGGGAGCTGGGAAGCAGAGCCCAGGGGAAAAGCAAAAGAGAAGAAGGGGCCAAGGACCCTCCAAGGTCGCATCTCCATCCCCCACCTAGACATACCCAGAGGAGTTCTTTATTGATTCCCTAGGCAATTCCAAAACCAGTGGAATTGACCATTAAAGTTAACCATCACATCAGGCCTCAGGGAAACCCAGAAACTCAAATCTCCATGAATTCAGAAGGAAGGAGGAACATGGACATGAAAGGTAAACTCAGCTCTACCTTCAAGAAAGTGAAGACTGCATGTACCTTTTAGGTTGTGAACCCTGAAATTCTGATCCCAAACATTGCTTCACCATGAGTCCAAGCAGAGAGATCTCTGTGCATGGGCACCAGTAGAAACAAAAGCATTGGAGTGTTTAGGGAGAACCCAGGGGCCAGTGTCTGGACATTATAAGAATGCACAGGGTTTAAATTACTGCTACCTAGTCTGAGAAGTACTTCGAGAGACCACTGTGGGATGGAGGCCATGGTATTATTCCTCAATGCCGGTCATGGTTGGAAGAGCTGATATTGTGGGATAGAAGGTGAACTGTGGGACCCAGAAGGCATTGAGCACAGAGAAAGGGTTGAGAATAACAGTGGCAACCAAGAGCAGCGTTTGCTATTTGCTTGGTACTTTGCAATGTGCTTCATGCTGAGGAGTTAAAAACTGACTCTTCTATTAGAGGAGACCAGAGTATTTGTGTTTTCCTTTGTTTTGATTTAGAAAAAAATTATATCATACATTAAGTTCTTGGCTTAAGGGCTGGAGAGGAGGAAGAAGAGGCCCCAAGGGTTGGAGTTTTAAGGAGACGATGTATAATGGAACATTTTATTTAAGTAGGCATACATTTTTTGGGAGACAGGAGAAGGGAAAGATGAAATGAACTGGGGAGAGGAGCCACTGAGAAGGAGCTAAGGCCTGTCTTGAAATATGTGTCCCTGGGCACACTAAGAACATTAACATTCAGCTCTTAATGTTTTTGTGCTGTGTTTTAATACCTTTCCTTTTCTGTAAACTCCCATAATGTCTAGTTCTCATCCAAAGGCTTTGGTGAGCAGGTGCGGGTGTTTGCACAAGGGGCGGGAGGTGATCTGAGTCCCATGACTGAGTTATGCGGTGACAGCTGAGAATCAGACCTCCACCAGATCTGGGTATATGCAGACGAGAATTAGGAGAAGAAAGCAGAAGCTCAGAATAGTTCCAGTTTCTTAGATGTTTCTTTTGTTCATCACATAAAGGTGGAGAAAGAGGTCTTTTAAACAGTGAAATAAAAATAATTTTTGACAGAATCTTTTACCATGGGCTGCTTCCCCAAGCACTTAATAACTGTTTTCTTTCATAAGATAGAAACCAGTTGAGGGAGACATTCAGCAATCACTGTCAATTAATGGGACGAGCTGACATTGTGCATTACTGATGCTGTAAAGAGCTCCGTGTCTGCTGCTGACATGCTCTGTGCTGAACGTGTACTCCAGGTTACCTCGTAGCCGGTGAGTGCCCTCTGCTGGGAGATCCCAGTTGCCCGTGTTCTGTTACATACATTCATATGAATCAGAAGCAAATTATTTTGCATTTTGGATTCTCCAGGGACTGTTTAACAAAGTAGCAATAGGAGTGAGTGTGATGGGCAAGGCCAGAGAATCACCAGACTGAGGAACTCACAGCCAGGTCCTTCCAGAGAGTAAGCACAGTTGTGTGTCAGAGGCCAGGGATGAACAGGAACAACTGAGAGATCCACTAAAAAATGGAGAAAGGTGTTATGAACTCTATATTGTCTAGACTATCAGTGGCACTAGTTCTGAAGTTCTGAGGTATGTCTAGTTCCATTTTGCTGCTACACCTGAAAAGAAAAGACAATGAACTGCAACCAGTAACGACACGAAGTCAAACATTACCTTAGTCACTTCCTTGTTGCCGGACCTCATACAGAATACCCACATCTTAACAGAGGAGAGGTTTAGTTTGGCTCATGTTTTCAGTTTTCAGTTGGCTGACACCAAAGTAGAAATGACAAAGGAGGAGGATCTGGTGAAGCATAGCTGCTCATAGTGTGGTGACGGGAAGTAGAGAGAGAAGGGAGGAGCCCAAGAGGGTGGGAGATACACCCTTCCATGTCAAGCCCCAGGGACCTCCCTCTTCTGATCAGGTGCTGCCTGATAATCCCACATTCAGCTGTAGAGTGTTCACAGAGAGAGTTCCATGTATTCACCACTTAAAAATATAGACATTGTTATGCAATTTAATTTTCAAAACAACACAACTTGGATATTATTTTTATATATCAGGATATTTAGGACTTCTACAGAAAATGATAGTATTTTCTTTTACTCTCTATTTATAGTAGTGAGTAGCTGACTTATATTTAGAGACTTAAAAAAGATGATACTTCCATAGCCTTTCTCGAAAATCTGCAAATCTTTGGTAGATTTTTCACATTTCTTTTTCAAGCATTGCCTTTTGATTATTTAACATAAAATTTAAGAGTTAAAAATAAAAGAGTATCTCACCCAGAACTGTATTTAGATTGAATTTCCAGTTCAGTTGTAATTTTCATTAAGTATATGACATGCATAGGAAGCCAAAGATAGAAACCAAACAGATTATTCCACCGAGTCATGAGAAGTACAGTAAGACTCCATCACAGTTTCCCAACCACCGCCACCCACCCTTCTGCAAAGTATTATATGATCAAAATACAAAACTGAGATGGTATAAAATATATTCAGTAAAGATAAATCTTTTTAAACAAAAAAGAAAGAAAATATTTCTGGCAGTCACCCACTCTTCATTTCTAGGGACAGGGTTTCTCATAAAAGGGTGGTTGGACCTCTTGAGGAATCTGTCAGTGGTCTGGAGCGCGACCTGGAGATGTTATAACAAGTATTACTATTTTATTTAGCTATGTCTTACTGCAGAACTTAGTGACCTAAAGCACCACACCATGTGCTACATTATGTGTTGTGTGGTTCTGTTGGCCATTCTTCAGACAGGCACAATGCTTATCTCCACTCCGGATGCCTGAGGTCTCTGCTGGGAATCTGAGGCTTTGTCCCTTCCCATAGATGGCCAGTGATCCTTTCAGCTGAGGGCCGTGATGGGGCCATCACCCCACAAATCTATGCATTGTCTATGCATGTGCCCATCAAAATGATGTTGGTGTCTTACAGACAGTAGGTGGACAGAGAATGAATATTTGATTTTTATTATATTCTTTGGTCAGACATTTACAAAGCATCATTTCTGCCATACTCTCTTGTTTGGGGCAGTCATCTTTCCTCTCCAATTTTAAGTAAAAATAAAACAGACTCCGCTTCTTGGTAGGAGTCATATTGTAAGAAGAACATGTAAGATGGAATAAACATTCTTGGACAGAGTGAACCTCTTCAGAAAATACTGTGTCTCAGATCACTCTGTAGCCACTAAGTTCACATTCCTCCTACTTAGAGAATGTGTCCCATCCTCTGGACCCTTAGTTATTCATTATAAAAGTAATTAAAAGAGCTGGGGATTTAGTTCAGTGGCATGAGTGCTTGCCTTGCAAGTGCATGGTCATGAGTTCGATCCCTGGTACAAAAAAAAAAAAGAGTAATTAAAAGAACTGAACTCCATTATAAGAGTTCAGGATTTGGGCTGGAGATGGACTGACCTCCACAAATACTCTCCCATGAGCCACATTCCCTGGTATCTAGTTCCATTGCATTGTCTGCTACGTTGTATCAGAGCTGAATCTTATGACCGATGTCATAGAGCAGAACTACCAACATGTGACTTCTAAGTGCAGGCTATAGAAGGCCTCTGCTAGGTGTCTTGATGCTTGCTCTGGACGAAGCTAGCCACTACGCCTTGAGGAAATTGAGGATCATTGTGGAGAAGCCTGCGTGAAGTAAAACAGGCTTCCTGATGACAGCCACCTCTCACTTGTCTGCCTAGTGAGTGACCCACCTTGGAGGGGGCACCCTCCCTGTCAATCTAGCCATCAAAGACTGCAGTACTAGTGGGTGTCCATGACCTGGAAGTGCTAGGCAAGTGTCTTCTTGTCCCTGCAGCCACTGAATTTTGAGATGACTTATTTCAGGGCATTAAATAAGTAACACAGCTTTCTGATTCATGCTCCTTTGCACTAAAAATTTGAGAAACCTGACTTAAGATTTTATTGATTGCCTAGATAGAATTCCAAACAGGATCAGAGTATAAGAAAAAGAGCTTCATTGGTGGAAGAATCTTTCATTATCATAAATGATCTTGTTGGAAGTAAGCTGCACACATACCAAAAGTAGAAAGGAAGTCTTCTGCATCTCGTTCTTGAGGGATAGCATGCTACAGGATAAAGTTTTACCTCTGGGGGGATGGGGCGGAGGGAAACTGTAGCCACATTTTCCAGTTTGTGGAAAATTACTTTTGGATTTTAGGTTATTCAGGAAGAAAACTCCACCAAATCTGGATATGAGATTACGTGCATCTTGGCAGGATTCCTTCAGGAGCAGAACTACAGCACATTGTTTGATTGTTACCCCAAGATTAGGTCCGCATGGAAATAAGCTTCCACCCTGGTTGTGTGCCCTGTCAACCATCTTCATATTAAGTCTACCAGGCTTGTTCAGCTCTTTATATCCTGATTGACTTCCAGAGAGCAGGGCTGTCATTTTTTACGCTATTAGCTACAGGGTGTGTTGTTAATACTGCAGGTTACCAGAGTTTATTAAAATAGCAAACAATCCTTTAACTATTCCATGATTTCTTCTTTTCTTTGGAGAAGTAAAACTAAAATTTGGTCATGGACTATTCCTACAGTTAACCTGTGGGATAAACATGAGAAGCTCTGCAGAGGTAATGGGATAAGTAAAGATCAATATCAGGAGTTAACTAAATGTTCTGCTTGCAGCATCCCTTAGCCATTGTATCTTCCATCTTCAGCCTTTGTGCCCCTCACAGATGCCTGAGATTCACTCCTTTTCAGATAAGTTAATGAACAGCAAGGTGTGTAACATGCTGGAAGGCCCAAAGCCAGCAAATAGCTGAGGGGTTTTGGAGAAGAAACAGAGACCAGTACATAGGAATCTATGACACAGCTCCTGGGTGATCCCAGTGCTAAGTGAGTGTGGGGGCATCCAGAAATGGGGTTGCTCAAGAGCTACTTTTAAAATACTGTTGAGGATAGCAATGGAAAGATGGCAGACTGGTAGGCAGCAGGAGAGGGACCCTCTCTGAGAGAGACAGCTCAAATGCCAGAATAAAACACCCTGGAGAGACCCAAACAGAGAGAGATGGACTCTCACAACTCACGAAGAAACTAAAGTGCAAAAAACCACTCGAATATGAGGTCCTGGGGCTACCATAAGAGAAGTTAAGATTAGCAAACACAGCGCACTCCTTGAGCCACCTGAATCCCTGACGGAGACCTGACAAAGCGATCCACACCAAAGAGACTGGCTTGAGCCGCCAGAGCAGGGAGCTGAACAGCCCTGTGTGCAGCTCGCCCAGACCGGCCCTGCACGTGACCCACCCAAGGGACTGTGAATTCGCACTGCAGCTGTGCTGAAGTTGGAGGTCGGGGAGCCCAGCAGTTCTTGGGGACCAGCATCAACACACAGTGAGTGATGGGAATAAGACCCTCCCATAGGAAAAGGGAAACCAACTGGATGACATGTTGGATTTGGGCAGGAGAGCCCTAACTCCATAAGGAAGTGGCTTCAGTTGGTTGCTCCCCTCAACAAGCGGATTGGTAGAATCTGCTTGGACTAGGCCACACCCATGGCCGGGACCCAGTGAGTCCCTACAAATTAATTCCCTGAGATCTGTGCACACTGACGCAGTGAAGGCCTGCAAAGGTTGCCTGAACTTTAATCTCTGATAACTGACTGAAGAGGGCAAAAGCTCCTAGCCTGCGCCCTCTAGAGGAGCCTTAACCAACAAGAAAAGGTGCTGGGAATTACACTATACACTTGTATGGAAGGAACCAAAAACATGACAAAAGGGAGAAATAAGAAAAAAACCCCAGCCCCCAATGCTGAGAACATTGATCCAGGAGAGGTAAATACAAAAGAGATTGAGGGTAGCAAAAATGCAACATCAAACACAGTGTTAGCAGACATAAAGAGATACCTTCAGGACCTCATAAGCGGGACCAAAACTGAAATATTAATTCAAATTAAACAAGAGATAAGTAGATTAATAAAAGAAAGGCTGGGCACCTCTCAAAAAGACACAGACAGAAGAATAGAGGAACACAAAAGATGAGAAAAATTTAATGAAGTATACAGAATAAACCTAGAATTCATGAAGCAGATTCAAAGAGATTATCAGGAAACTAAAGACTCCATAGAAAGCTGGCAAAACTGCTTGAAAGAAACCAAAGATAGACTATCAAAAATTGAACACAGGCTTGCAATGTGTGATCATGAAAGGGAAGATCTCTTAAAAATAACAAGGGAGCAGGCAGTAAAGATACAAAGA
>PVJX010037871.1:0-16703 GCA_004027295.1 Dolichotis patagonum
ACTTGCCCGGCAGGCACTTAGGCCATGGAGCTAAATTCCCGGCTAGGAACTCATTCTTTAGTGAGTCTAATAGAGCATGTTTTTCTTTTTTCCCTTTAACATAAACAGCTCCACTGGAAAAACTTAATTATGCTGTTGTTAGGGTATCTGGGGGCAGCTCATCTTCCCCAGGAAACCACAGAGCTGTCAAGAGCCCTGCCATGAACCCTACCTACTGCAAATCTCACCATAGCCCCAGCCTCACAGGCTCCCAGAAGGCCCTGGGAAAGCAGCAGGTGTTGTGACAAGGTTGTCACTGCCCTTTCTGGAGGGCCTGTATTCCCAAACAGGCAAAATATGGAGGTGTGAAGACAGAAGTGAGATCGCCCCTAGGCCTCCAGTCTTGGGTGAAGGAAGCCAGATGCTCAGGAAGAGCTGTGAATGCAGACTCCTTAGCTCTCCAGCCTTGGGAACTACTGTGCACACAGGAAGGGACTCCTATCACACTCTCCTCCACACCTGCCCAGGCATGTCTGATAGCCAGAGAGTCACCCCATGGCCAGGAAACTCGAGAATGGCCTGCAGAATCGCCCTAGAGCCTAGACCTTGTGAAGGCTGGGCTCCCAAAACAGGCATTTCTGCTGCTGAAATCCAAATCAAGGAGGCCCCAGCACACCCTAAGGTGTGGGCCTGTACATCTTGTCATCAATTCAAGAAACAGCAGTGAGGTAGGTGCCAGTGGAAATTGACCAGACATGTGACATTTCTTCCCCCCACGCAGCCCAGACCAGGACAACTAGGAAAAGCTGGGAACCCAGCTAAATATGGCCGGGCCCTACCCCTACCCTGACTCCCACTTGGCACAATCAAACAGGACCACTTGTGCCACCACTAGGGTAGCCTGCGAGATCAGGAGCTGATGGAGGAGCCGCCCAGGGACTGTACCTCCCACCTGCCCTCCATGTCCACCCTCACAGTGACGACAGCCTTCTATATCCATTCCTGTGCCACTCCATGGAACAGTCTGTGACCAGCACTCACCTGCCCATCCTGCTTACTATGGATCCTACCTCTTGAGATGCAATACCTACCTGCTCCTTAAACCAGCACTACAGCCCCTGGCTGTTTCTCATCCTCACTTTGCCCAGGCTTCATCTAGAAAGGATGTATTTCAAACACCACTACTCTCTTCATGTCCCTGCCAGAGATGGAGGGCTATAAAATGTGTAGGCTCTGGCATCATTCCCATTTAACTTCCCAAGGCACAATAACCCTCAGGTCATGTCATGGCAAGTGCTGGATAGCTAAGAAGGTAAAGCCAGGACCAGACTAGAAACCTTGGATCAAGGGAATAGCAGGAGTGGGGCAAAAGGACACAAGGGTCTGGGCCACAATGACCCCAACAAGGGGCAGATGGCAGCACCCTGGCCACAGCACACACATTTGTGGTCCTTCTGGAAATGCAGGCTGAAAGCGCCTGGACCAGGGCAGATCTTCACAGCCAAAGCTCCCCTTCCTCCTGTCCATGGCTCCATGATAGAGATCTTCAAGATTCCAGCAGGGAATGCCAGGAAGACCCTGGCTACCAGGCACTCCCCTGAGAGCAGGGCAGCACAGTAGGATGCCTTCTTAAGACATTCCAGGCCACATAGAGGACACACTCTGTCCCTAGTCCAGGGTCATAGGTTCCAACTCCACTAGGCTAAACAACAACTGAGCGACATCTGGGACTTCTGGGCGTCTACTCTTCCACCCGTCATGGACACATTTGGGCACTGTCTCACCACGTGGGCTGCAGGGCCTGGCAAAGTGGTTATGAAGTATATGGTGTGATTACTGGAAACAGTTCCTAAGGAACCAGCGCTCACCCTGCAGCCCTGTGTGGGGTCATCTTTGTCTGGAAACATGTAACACATCAAACCCACCTCTAGCCAGAGGGGATCTTTGCTTCTCAACTAGCTCACATGCTATTTTTAGGGCCATTTCCCAGTGCCACTGTCGAGCGACCCAAGATAGCCACCCAGGCAGTCAACCGGGCACAGCCAGCAGCTCACACGCACTCGTTGTGGAAACACCATGTGGTGGGGCTCAGGGTCCCTAAGGAGACCAGCAGCCTGGGTCTCCAGTCTCCAAGAAGCAAGCCACATCCAACCCACAGGCCTGGGGCAAGATGGGCTGGGCATCTGGGTCAGTAGGGGCCAGTGCCTGGGCCTTCCTATCCTATCCCTTCCCTCTTGGTCAGACATGGCCCTGAACTTCCATGTGGCCATCTTGGGATTCAGAAAAACCCCACTGTTGTGTGCCCCGTAACGCCCTGTCCTGCAATGCTCTCTAGGCTAAGAGAGCAGAACACACACACAGGGCTTTCCCCAGGCCCACGAAGTCCTCAGGTCATCCGAGTTCAAGAGGAACCTGCCCAGGGCACTGTGGGCCATGGCTGCTGCACAAAAGCTGTCCAGAAAAGCAAGGATGCTCAGGGCACAATGGTCAAAGACATTGCAGACTATTTGGCTGCAATGTCCACCTGATGCCCTCAGGAAGGATAGGGCAGGACCACTGAGCTTCTTAAGCCTGCATCCTAACAGCAGACACCTGCCCAACATGTATCTGAGGTTTGGTAGGGTAGCAGCAGGGTAGACAGGGCCACAATGATCACAGTAAAAGGCCAGTGCTTCTCTGCCTGTCTGTCCTGGAGGTGTAGGCTCCATCATCCTGCTGCCAGGACCAGCCAAGAGGCACTGAGTTCACAGGCTGAGAATGTCTGCCTCTTTCAGTGCTCCTCCCCGGGTCACTCTCAATCCTGTAGCACCTCTTCCACCATCCCCACAAATTCTCAGTCTGCAACCAGCTCTACTAACACAGCCACTCCAGCCAGCACCGCTCTCCCAATCAACCCCTCAACGGTCCAGAGGCCTCCCCACAGTTCCAAGCAAAACCCACAGGTCCTGCATGATACCTTGGGTTCAGTCACAAAGTTGCTCACTAAGGAGCCACAAAAGATGGACCTTGAGGGCTGAAGACAACTCTGACCAAGACTGACTTAGGACCCCAGCAGCCAGCAAGCAACACCAACATGTCCTAGAGGGCAGTGGCCATGCATGGACACAAAAGGGTACTGCCAAGAGGCCCACTCTCCACATCATGCTCCTCATCTGCAGGCTGAAGCACCCAGCAGGAAAGACTACCACCCTGGGGTCCACCTAGTGCTCCCAGGACCACAAGGGGGAGGAGGGGACAGAGAAATGACCAAAGGGACAGTAGCTGAGGACCACCCAGAACTAAGCAAAACTACCCATCCACAATGTCTAAGGTCCCATAACCCTAGCTCAGGCATCCCAGGGGATACCCACACCTGGACACAATGTCAGCTAGGCTGTCATACAGGGAGGGGACCACATAGCTACCACACCAGACCTCTTCCAATAAGTTTCAGCCACAGAAGGCTGTCTTCTCTCCCCAACAAAAGTGGAAGCCAAAAAGGGTTCTGCACTCACCTAATAGGGGAGAGGCACCTAACAGGGGAGAGGCTACCCCGGTTCTGTGTGCTCCCAACACATACCCTTTGGGAATAAAGGGTACAGAATTAACACAACAAACCAAGGGGCAGCTTACTGTTATGGGTCTTCCCCAAGGAAAACCTAGGGAGGTTCACAGCATGAGGAGGAACACAACTCCAGGTTCTGAGAACAAAGAGGATGAAGACAAAACAGTAAGTTTCAACTTCATCGAGAGATGACTGCCGAAGCAATAATGACAATGTCTTGGAGCCTTAAGAAGACAGCAGAGCCAGGTGTGGTGGCGCACTCCTGTAATCCCAGCACTCAAGAGGTAGAGGTAGGAGGATCATTTCAAACACAAGACCAGCCTGGGCTACAAAGTGAGCCCAAGGCCAGCCTGAACTGCATGGCGAGATCTTGTCTCAAAAAAAAAAAAAAAACAAAAACCAGAAATACAACATACCCATAATACACTTACACACATGAAAAGGCTTGGTCAGCACAAAGTGCACTCAGGTCTGCTGCTCCAGTGAATAAAGACACAATTAGCTTCAGTGTGCATACTTGTATACTGCAAGTATGCAAGTGGTATATATACCTTCAAGTCCAAGTGATATGCAAGTGATATATATACTTCAGTATGCAGTGTGCATACTGAAGTTTTCAGGGCAACCACAAATGAAACCAAAGTAGTAGCCAGGCACAGTGGCACACACTTATCACCACAGGTATTTAAGATGCTGAAGCAAGAGGTCACTTGGGCAACTTAGTAAGACCCTGCTTCAGAAAATTTAAAAAGGGTTGGGGGTGTTGCTCAGTGGGGAGGGCTTGCCTAGCATGCACAAATCCCTGAATCCAATCTCAGTACTGAAAGAAAAAAATGAGAAAGAAAATAAGGAAGGAAAATAAAAGAAACTGAAATAGTAATAAATTTCACTACCAATACAGGAAGAAAATGAAATAACAAAAATTAGTGTAAAGTAAGGTAAGACAAAAGAAAAAAATTAAAAGTGCAGGACAATTTTAAAAAGCACAAAATAGAACAGTAGACATGAACCCAAGTGGCAACAATCCAGACAAATGTAAATGGACTGGATCTTCCAGTTTAAAAAAGGCATCAGACTGGATAAAAACAAAAATTTACGCTCGTGCTGAATAACCAAAGATACATCTGATATATAAGGTTATACAAAAGTTTAAAGAAAAAGGATAAAACAAAAACCAAAAACAAAACAGGCAAATATTAGCATCCAAAACAAAGTTTACACAGGTATACTACTGAAGTCAACAATAAGACAAAAAGCATCACTAGATATAAAGAGTCATGCAATGATAAGAAATTCAAAACACCTAGCAGGTACTGCAATTCTAAACATGTACATACCAAACAACATAGCCCCAAAATGTACAAAGCAGAAATTGACAGAATTATAAGAAACATAGAAAAAGCTGCCCTTAGACTTGAAGATTTTTAATATATTCTCAAGTAGACAAAAAGGAAACAGGTATAAAGACCACAATAAACCAAGTTTAAACTAAAGGACTGACAGCAAACCCTGCGCCGCCCCCTGCCAATGCACATTTCTTTCACCTACAAACAGAACATGTCTAGAAATGGACCTTACCCCAAGTCATAAATCAAGTTCCAAAATAATCTTAGGAACTTGGTGTCATATTGACCACCTTCTCTAATCACAACATAAAGTAGATTAGAAATGAATACAGAAAAAAAGAGAAGGATTTAAAAAATAACTGGAGAGAATATGCCTGGATATTAAAAAACTTTGAAATACTGTGTAAGACTAAAGCCAGGCATGGTGGCACACACCTGTAATCCCAGCACTTCAGAGGCCAAGGTAGGAGAATTGTCATGCATTTCAGGCCAGCATGGGCCTACATAGCAAGACTCAAAAAGACAAACCAGGGGGAAGTGGTTATAAAAAAAATTGTAAATACATTAACCTGAAGGATACTGCATGTAAAAACTGTGAATTCCAGTTAATGCATAATGTGTAGCTACAAATGCTATTGTGAAAGGAAATAAAGAAGAAAAATAACTGATTATATATTTATCTTAAATCAGAAATAAGGGGGTTATGGATGTAGCTCAGGGGTAGAGCACTTGTCTAGTATGTGTGAGGCTCTAGGTTCAATCCCCAATACCACAAAAGAAATAAGTTGTTATATTCAATATCCACTCACAATTTTTTTTTTTTTTGGTGGTACTAGGGATTGAACTCGGCCTTGTACATGCTAGGCAAGCACTCTATCACTGAGCTACATCTCCAGTCCCGATATTTTCTTTTAAAATGATACTCATCTGTAAATCAGCTGCTGGAACTCTTTTTTAACCACTTAACAGTGACCCCAAGCATTACTTGAGCACTGCATTTGCTTACATACTGACTATCCCAAGCTTAGGAAGGTGTCATTTCAAACACTCAATACTTGTATTGAATAAATTTGACAAAACTGTCATTTTTACATTTTACATTTAGTTTATAAAATTAATGAAAAAAATTGCAATATTTGGTCATTCTTTATTTAAATAATTGGACTGGTAAGTGAGTAACCTCATAATGGTATCTACAGAAAAGTTCTAGCAGGAGCCAGGCATGGTGGCTGTAATCCAGGCATGGTGACTGTAATCCCAGCCTGGGAGGCCAAGGCAAGAGGATTCCACATTCAAGTCTAGTCTTGGCAATTTAGCAATTCAGTGAGACCCTGTGTCAAAAATAAAAAATAAAAACACAAAATTACAGCAGACATCATTCTTAGTGGTAAAACACTAAAATTTGAAGCTCAGAACACAATAGGATACATACACAAATACTTCTATTCAGCGCTGCACAGTGAGGGTCAGAGTGGTGAGGCAAGAAAGGAAGTAACATACACCCTTCAGACGCAAAGGAATCTTTTGGTAAGCACCCAGATCACCGGCTTCCAAAACCATCTCAAGCTGGAGGCAGTGCTGCACCACTACAGCCCCACCTCCTTGGAAGAGTGAGGCAGGAGAGGTCCCTGGGGCCTGGAATTCAAGGCCACTCTGGGTACTGTAGTGAGACCTCAAAAAAACCTAAAAATTCTAAATGGTGGTCCTGGTCCCAGACTAGGTGCTGGCAGTGCAGCCTGGTGGCAAAGGGTTGTTTTACCCCTCCAGTACCAATACAAAATAAAACAAATAAACCAAATTTCTATATATCAGTAACAGACAATCGAAGTATATGACATAAGATACAAGCATTTAGGAGTCATCTTACAAGGTGAGCACAACACAGAGATCTGTCACTGCAGGCATATTCACAAGGAAATGGGGCCACTCTGGCACCAGGTCTGAGTCACCAAATTCCCTTATGAACCATGTGTGGCTCTGCATGGAAGCAGAGGAAATGCTTCTGGAAATCACACAGGCACTACAAACCCAATCTCATTCGAAGGCCACGCTGAATTAGGATGAGTACTGTACCTACACACAGAAGCCAAAACTGTCAACCTGTTGGAAAGATACCTTTGTGACCTTGAGGCTGCTTAGCTTTGAAGACACAACAAACTAAAACACTGGACCTCACCAAAATTACAAACTTCTGCTCATCAAAACACACCATGAGCTGAGTATGGTGGCTCATATTTGTAATCCAAGCTACTTAGGAAGCAGAGTCAAAAGAATCCCAAATTCAAATCCAGTTTATTTAAACCTGAGTCAACAAAAGCCCTCAGTCTCAAAATTTAAACAGGAGTGGGTTGGGTTGGGTTGGGGTGGGGTGGGTGGAGATTTGGCTCAGTGATAAAGTGTTTAATGCTGGCCTAGGATGAGCGATGCCCTGAGTTCAATCTCCAGTAAGTAAAAAGAATGCCAGGTGTGTGGTGCATGCTGTAATCCCAGTGCTTGGGAGCCTGAGGCAGGAGCATTGCCATAAATTTGAGGTCAGTGTGGACTAAACAGTGAGTCTGAGGACAGCCTAAACTACAAGATTCTGCCTCAAAAAAACCAAAAACCAAACAAACAAACAAAACATCATGAAGAAATGAAGAGGCAAACCACACACAAGGAGAAAACATTTACAGTCTATGTATCTGACAAAGGACTCACTCAGTTCAACCACAAAAAAACCAGACTACCCAGGCACAGTGGCTCATGTCACTGCTCATAAACTCAGCACTCGAGAGGCTGAGGCAAGAGGATCAAAAGTTTGAGCACAGCCTGGCCAATTTAGTGATGTAACAAACGATATCCTTGTGGTTTCCCATTTTCCCCCAACTTACCTTGTGGTTTTGCTCTACAAAAATTCCTAGAAAAGGCAAGGTCTTTGGCAACTCATTCGGGACCCCTTCTGTCTCTCTGGGACAGAAGCTTTCTTTCTCTCAATAAATATATTCTGCTTTAAAAACAAAAACAAAAACCAAATGATATTCTTTCTCAAGAAATAAAATGTGTAGTTCAGTTGCCAGTACTACAAAAGCAGATGAAGGAAGGAAGGAAGGGAGGGAGGCAGGTAGGCAGACAAGAAGACTGGCCCTACACCCCACACATGAAGGAACAGCCAGCAGCAAGGGATTACACTCCACGACACAAAGCCCCAGGCTGGAAAGCACCCACACTTCTACCCACAGGAGCGCACAGGACAGGGCTCACTATGACCAGAGAATAGAATACAGTGATGAAAAGGCAAGGGCAGCTCACAGAAGCAGCACAGCCTGGTGCTGGTCAGTAAGGGCACACACATAGCCTTCTGGAAGATGGAGGAGGATGGCAGCATCAGGGCTGACTGGAAGGGACAAGAGCCTCTCTGGTGACAGAGACACACTCTGTGCCTCCAGGGCCACACATCTGTCACAACTCACAGTACATGTTGAGGCTCCAGGCTCCTGCTCTATAGAATGAACCTGGGCTTTCCTCAGTGCACTAAGAACATGAGCCAGAAGACTACTACAGTGGTAAAGACTGCACAATGCACGAAATAAGAGTTTATAAAGGAACCCATGAACCGCATTAGGAGACAAGATCAAGTGCGAATTTCAGGTCCAAAACAGTGAAGCTTGCTGATGAGCAGGTGGGGACATGTGAGGAAAGGGGCAGGAGGGGCAAAAGCAGTGCCAACTATACGCCCAGCAAAAGGCGCAGAGGGCCATCAAGGGTGGTAATGCTGCTGTACCCAGGCATATAGAAGGACCCCAGGACTCAGCCCTCCCTCTGGTAGAGCAGCTGGCACAACTCCTTGGGGTCAGAGAACTCTGCTGCCAGCACCAACACCAAGTCAACACCAAAGTCAGCAGAGATGACCTGAGCCCACAGACCATAGAGGGCGCACATGCCCTAGGGTGACCCAAGAGTCTACAGAAGAGCATGAAAGAGGGCAGAGACAACTGAAATTGGAGAAGGGTGCTTTCAACACATATAGCTGGTAAAGGATTACTCTCCCCTACAGAAGCTGCTGAGATTCAAGTAGGAAAACAGAGAAAAATAAAAACCGGCAGAAGAAATGAATAGGAATTTCACTGATAAGGAAGTATACATGGCCTAGATTAGCAATCAGGGAAACTCAAGTTAAAACCACAATACCACTTCACATCCAGCAGACTGGTAAAAAACTAAGTCACACATGTAGGCAATAATGTGGAGCTATAGGGACTCTCACCCCTGCTGGTGGGGCCAGGGCTGGCAACCTTGCTCTGGGAAGCAGCCAACTGGCCACACAGAGCTACACAGTTGCACTCCACATCCTAGCAACCAGCAACACGAGGCCCTGTCACTATGCATGCAAGAGACAGGGACCAGGATTCTACATGGAAGGTTTGTAATTAGGCAAGAACTGAAAACAAACCAAACTGCTTTAGTGCCAACAGAGACTCAGTGGTGTTGTCCTGGGGAATACTACATAGCAGTGAACATGTCACAGCCAACTCACAAATGCAGCTCAGAGAGCTAAAGACAGGGACACATAGGGAAAACAATGCCACTGGCAGAAGGTCCCCAAATGAGCAGCAGGTTGTCACTGTCTAAGGTGTGTGTGCCTGTGATGCAAGCACATGGCACAGCCTAGACAAGCACAGGGAAGGACAGGTAAGGGCAGCTCAGAACTGAAGCTCTGCATTCCCTGCCACACTCCACACGACAGAGCTGGCCCACTGTCCTGTCAGCCCAGATCACCCCAGCACCCAGTGCCATCCAGTCCAGGGCTCCCAACCTGCCTGCTGCCTGCTGTGTCCTCATGCTTCTTTTCTGAGAACAGAGCCTGGCTCCACATTGGGGCTGCCAGTGCCCCTGGCCACACTCCTCCACCTCCCTGAGGTTAAAGACCTCACTTCTAGCCTGCTGAGTGGCATGTGCCTCTACTCTCAGCCATTTGGGAGGCTGAGGCGGAACTAGTTGAGTCTAAGAGTTTGAAACCAGTCTGGGCAACACAAGGAGACCTCATCTCAAATCTTTGGTCCTCACTCAGGCACCCTAGCCAAAGGCAGTCAGGTCCAGATCTGCTCTGGGGCCCTCATGGGTGGGGATGGGCTAGCATAGGAGGTCCAGGAGCCATAGGCGCTGGTTATACAAGGAGGAAGAGACAGGACACATGGGAGGCTCCAGCATGGTCCCGGCATGTGGGGCTTGGGATTGGCTTCCAGGCAAATGTTGATCCTCACAGCGAAATAGGTCCTCCTGGTGGAACTAGGAGTGGCAGTCCTGCTGAGCGTCACTCCTGCCTTTACCATCCCTGTGCTGAGGAAGGGCAAACCCACTGGCTGGTGCCCTCTGCTTCCCCAACACCACACTCAGAAATTGTGTGATGTACTCCCAGCAGGGAAAGTGAAGGCCAGAGTCCCATGTGCTCTCCGCACCCAGCAGGGCCACATCTTGTGCTGCATGACCACAGTGAGGGCCCTGATGGGAGGTGGGAGGTTCCCCACCCCACCCCCACACAGCTCCAATTCCCTGGCCAGAATCCTCCAGGACAGTGTCATCTCCCCTACCCCCGGCTTGAAAGCTCCCTAAACAGGAACCAAGTCAAACACACCACACACACACACACACACACACACACACACACACACACACACGAAAGTTTGAAGCAGTGCGGGAGAAACCGGGGAGCTGCCACTCTAGCGTAACTGCCCTGGGCTCGGCCCTGCGGGTAAGCCCGGCCCAGTCCTTGCCCCTTGACTAGTGGCCAGCCACCTTACCCAGTGCAGGGCGATGAGGCTTTGCAATGTCAAAATCAGCAGCTCCAGTCAAAAAGCACTGGGGTTCAGAAGAAGTCTCCACAGGGCCAGGCAGGGCTAAACATAAGGAGGAGATCGACCCGACCCGACCCGGCCCGGCCCGGCCCTCTGGACGAAGGGGCGGCCTGGAATCCTCCAGACAAGGGACACGGTGGTCCTGCGCTGGCTGTAGCTGTCCTGTGACTCCGCGCCTGAGGGTCACTCCCAGGCCTCGAGGCTTGACAGTGTCTGGACGCGAGGGCAACTGCGGTACCCGGCTGGAACCCCGCGCGCGCCAGAGGCAGGTGTCAGGGGGAGGCTGGGCGCGGGTCAGGCGGGCCAGGCACTTAGACCCAGAGCCTCAGCCCGATCAGATCCGGGCTGCCCTGTCCGACCCGGGCAACCTGACTTGGGCCCCACCGGCTACGCTCTGGGCGCGGGTACCGGCAGTCGCAGGCCCGGAGGGGCAGGTGCGCGCGGACAAAGCGCAGGGCGCGGGCGCGTACCTGGGTACACAGCTGGGGCTGGAGCCGTCCACCTCCCAGGTGGCGAACAGGTTCATGGGCACCGGAGTGTTGAGCGCGCCCGGCGCGCCGGGGAGGCCGAGGCGGCCCCGCTCGGCCATGGCGCCGGCCCCGCCGTCCCTCGGCGGCCTGGGGCTGCGCCGGGCCGCGGGCGCGCGGCGGGCGGGCGACAAGCGGCGGGCGGGGCCGGGCGCGAGGGAGGGCGCGGCGCGGTCACATGGCGCCGGGGCCGCGGGCGGCGGGCGGGCCTGGGGGGCGGTGCTTAGGAGGGTGGTGTCAGGGAAGCACCGCCCCCCGCCGAGATGCGCCACCTATTGGTCGCGCTCGTGCCACGCGCCCAATTACCGCCCGCCGGAAGTGAAGTCAGCTCCCCCAGGGCGTCCCCGCCCCGGCCGCGGGAACGCGCTGCGAAGCGCGTGCGCACAGAGTCCCCCACCCCTCCCCCGACGTCAACTCTGTCCGCAAGGATTGGGGTTAGGTCGGTCGAGCTACAAACTCTCCAGACTCCGCTGCATTCGACGTCTGGCGCCGTGTTCCCAGCCGTCCCGCATGACATCCACTTGACCCTGAGCCTCGGCGCATCCTCCCCCCGTACCGCGCACCCCAGGGTTCCCCTGTGCCTCCAGTCTCCGCCGTCCTATATGTGCCCCTCAGCCCCCTAGGCCACTGGGCCTTCGCCACGCCCTGGATCCCTCGCCCCGTGTCTGCGTGTGGGTCCCGGTGCCCGCGGCTGCGCCCATCTCTCAGGGCGGTGGTGGGCACCCAGCTCTTACGTTGGTCCTGTGTAATCCAGCCGCCTCTCCTTACTTTTCTGGGTTTTAGGGAAATCTGTGACAAGTCTCAGGGCAAGGATCTAGGGCTGGGGCTAGCAGGGTACTGGAGCTCAGGCCAGCAGCAGGCGTGGCGACTTGGACAGACCAAGGAGGCTCCCAGCTTCCCCTGCCCCTGGTGGGTCTTTGGTCAAAGTCAACAGATTTAGGAAAAGCCTTTGTGGCATGTCTTGCTTCTTTCTGCCCCCAGCTTTACACAGTTACATTCTCCTGTTCCTCCCTGTGCCTTGTCTACAAGTAGCTTTGTTGAAACAGTCCCGACATGAGCCAGCAAACTTTCAGCCAGCTGTCTCCCTGCCCCAGGGGGTCACTATGGCAGCCCCCACCCCACCCCCACCCTCGTGGCCTTCCTCCTGCTAAGGCCAGGTTGCTGGACCCTGGCAGCTCCCCCCGCCACACACACTGTATCACTAGGATCTGAGAGACAAACAGCTGCGCCTGCTTGAAGCCAGGGTCCCACTTGGCAAGAACAAGGGGACCTGTGTTTCTCACACGCTGCCTGCTCCTCTGGGTGGTACAAATAACAGCCACAAGGGTCTATGTCCACGGCCAGCTGCCTGGGTATTGTCCCACACTGCGGCCTTCCAGGGGCCACATGTAGGAGATGGGGCCCCTGTTCAGATGGTCACAGCAGGCCACCTTTGATGGGAAACAGGACAGACCTCCATGACCTCAGCTGCTGGCATGCAGTGCGAGGACAGGATGGGGTGCCATTGAGGGCAGATGAATGGGCTCCTGACACAAGCAGCACAACCAAAGAGGGTATGTGGGGTAACTTGGCCAGAACTGGGACTTGACACCAGCACCCTTCTCAGTACCAGGCACTGTCATGAGCCCTCAACAGCTGTTATATTGCTGCCCTTCCTACTAAAGAAGCCTGAGGTACACAAGTTTCTGCCTCTCTGCTTCCAAAGAGCCAGGGTATAGACTCTCAGTCTGGGTTGGCATCACTCCAAATGATGAATCCCTGAAGTCACAGAGCACACAGGTGTGCCATGCACACACATGCACTAGTGCCATGGGGGGAGAGGAGCTCCACTTCTCTGTGTTTCTCATGTAGGCAGAGCACACTGCATCAGTTCCTTTTTTTTTTCCCTCCAATCAGTTGTTTGCATCTTTGTCCTCTGTGTTTCAGAATGATGTGGTTTTGCTATGCCTCTTGTGGACTTTGGTGATCCAAAAACTGGGAGATGCCTTTTCCCAGGAGCCAGTCCAGTAGTTGAAGCACTTTCCCATGACATTCTTGAAAGAGAAACTGGGTTCAGGTTGGATAATGAGGTTGGGAAGGAGGTCCTAGAGAGGGTCTTTAAAGTCCTTGGGCTCCACTCAGCCAGAACCCCTGTTGAAAACTCCATTATCAAGCTGTCTGTCCACCTATCTGTTTGTTTTAAATGAATCAAACCCTTGGTTTCCAAATGGTTTGGTTTCCAAATGGTTTGTAGGACTTTTGCAGTGAGAAAGAGGAAAGCTCCAACCCCTAGGCAATTGGGCAAGGTACAGGCTCCAGTTCTGCAGACTGTCATGGAGTCCCCTTGGCCTGTAGGTCAGAGTGGGCATTTCTAGCTGGATACTCTGCACCTTGGATCTTGTCCTTCCACTCAGCTAAGATGATACAAATTTGGGGTGGGGATGGGAAGCAGGTGAGGTGGGCATGGCTGCTGCTTGAACAGAACCTCTCTTCTGGCAAGGAACCTTGACTGTCTCCAAGGTACAGGGACCACGTGGACCCAGCTGCCCCTGAGTGTGTGGGTGCTCAGTGGGGAACATAAGCTGGCTCAGCCCCCTACTGCCTCCTCACTTTAGAAGGTACCTGACTCCCTGCTCTTCCTTTGGAGCAGTCCAAGGCCCTCACGAGTGGAGGGCACCACATACTGTCAGTTCCTTCTGCTGAGAAGCAGTCCTGGGAAGATAGATTCCTGTCAACTGCTCCTGTGGCATAGACAGAGCTCCCAGAATTCCTGGATGTGGCCTGTCACACCCTCTGCCATGTGTGAGTCATTGCTGACCCAGACCCCTGTCACTGAGGCAGGGAAGGAACTTGACACAGAAGGTATAGCAGTCATGTAGAGGTACTGGAGATGCAGCTCTCCTAAGGGGAAGGACCATTTTGATCAGGAACTGAGGTGACCAAAATGATGGGCCACAGCCCACAGGACTGGAACAGAAATGCAGCTTTTAGTACAAGAATTACATAGAGTCACAGGACTGTCAGGGGCTTGCCACTAAGAAGGTGGGATTTTCAGACACCCCTGGAAAATATCTACTGCCCACTGAAACCATCCTGTGACAAAGCACCATGCTCAAAGATGTTCTGCATCAAAAAGTACAGACCTTTGTTCTTTTTTTTTTCCTTTTCTTTTTTAGTACTGGGGATCAAACCCAGAGCCTTGAGCATGGCAAGCAAGAGCTCTATTCCTGAGTACATTCCCAGCCCCTTTTTAAATTTCATTTTGAGTCAAGGGCCAAGTCTCCCAGGCTGATCTCTAACCTGCCACCCTTCTCTCTCAGCCTCCTGAGGAACTGGAATCACAGGTGTGCCTCACCACACCAGGCTCATTTGTTTATTTAATAATAGTTATCAAGCCAGTTTCAAACCCTGAGGACACAGGAAAGAAGACACTGGAACATAATGCTTACTCTTGAGGAGTGGGCATTCTTGTGGAGAGGGAAAATACAGTCGCTCAGTTGCGTTTCACATTATATGTCCAGGCAGGGTGGGGACAGGTGAGAGCTGAGGCCTGAAGGGCAGCACAGAACCACCATGGGAAAGAGGAGAGCTGCCACAGGAGGACTCTGGCTGCTTGCCAGGGGGTGAAGGTGAAGCATCCCTAAAGACTGAGATCAGGCTGCCCAAACCCCAAACCCCTAGGCAACACCTCAGCCAGAGCAGCCCTTGTGTCCCCAGGTGAGAAGGCCATGCTGGTTGCCTCAGAGAAAGACCCAGGGACAAGGACATCACTTCACAGACTCAGAGTTGTGCATCTTTTCATCTTTTGAAAAGCAGAGTTTCACATCCCATCCCATGCATCTTTTCATCTTTTGAAAAGCAGAGTTTCACATTCTGGGGATCACTCTGCTTACCAGTGGGTGCCTATCTGCACTGTGCTTTTGGGGCACTATGGGCTCACTGCCTGAACCAAGGTTGTGGCTATGGGGGGGGGGTTCTCATAGTATTTCTGTAGACCCTTATTGCTTTCACACTGAGATCATATGATAGCTTCCTGTCCAGCTGGGTGCTGCATGGCCAGTGTTTCAAAGCACTGTGTTTTGGGGTGGTGGCAAACAACACATACTGGACTCTGGGCACCATGCACAAAGCCAGGGGCATCCATGGAGGGGCAGAGGCCTGTCATTCATGACATTAGCATGAAAAGCACAAAGTAGGGGTGCCACCCCCCACTGCCCTGCCAGCTCTTATCATGTGTCCAAGCCTTTGGCCATTCACACATGAATTTGGGTTTTTTGCTTGAGCTCTGGATGGGATATACATGTTATATCTGTCCTAACAACATGGCATGAACATTTTTCTGGAATGTCACTAGTGTCCCATGACATGGATGCCTGTCACCAGTTCTCTTGGACCTCAATTTCCAGGCATTTAGACCAACATCATATGTGTGAAAAACAGTAGTACATTCCATTAAAATGGTCAACTAGTCCTTTAAAAACTAGTAAGAGTTTGAAGAAGGAGGAAAACTGCCATCATGAATTGAATTTAGTAAATACCTGAGAAAACACAGGGTAGAGCCTGGGAAAAGGTGTGGACTAATCAGAATTAAGACTATCCTGAGTTACAGGATATCAGCGGAAGGGTCTCTTTCCCAAACCCACACCAAAGAGAATAGAATACTTAGCATGGCAGATACCTGAGTTTAGGGGTCACATACTGGGGAACTTATAAATAACAGAAATGTGTTTCTCACAGATCCAATTGCTGGCCAATTTGATGTCAGATGAGGCCCCTTCCTGGTTCATGAACAGCCCCAGCTCACTCCATCCCTCCTGTGGATCACTCTCTGGGTCTTTTAATTATGGTGCTAATTCCAGACCTAGGGGGTTCCAAAGTCTCCTACCAAATACCATCATCTTGGGGGTCCAGGTTTCTTTCTTTGTTCCTTCTTTTTTTTTTTTTTTTGAGACAAGTTCTCACTTTGTACTTCAGGCTGGCCTTGAACTCACTATGTAACCCAGGCTGGTCTTGAACTGGTGGTGATCCTCCTACCTCAGCCTCCTGAGTGCTGGGATCACAGGTGTGCAGTATAACACCAGGCAGGGTTCAGGTTTCAACATTAAGAGGAGAGACACAGAAATTGGGATCATGCGATCTAAGATAGCTGGTGGGCCCCAATATCTGCCTTCTTGTCTTCTCTCAGGATAGGGCTCCCAACTTTGGGTGGGGCACAGGGCCCTCTGGAAAGGGACCAGTTTCCCTAGGCTCCCTGGAGTTTGGGGGAGGGCCTGTGTTTGGTGCTATGTAGAAAGACTATTCTAATAGCCAGATCTTGGAAACAACCTAAGTGCCCATCAACTGAGGAATGGATAAAAAAGTTGTGGCATTTTTATACAATGGAGTACTACTCAGCTATAAAGAATGATCACATCGAGATATTTATAAATAAATGGACACGACTTGAGACCATTCTCTTCAGTGAAATAAACCAAACTCACAAGGGTAAATACCATAT